>QKQZ01009623.1:0-39546 GCA_003595255.1 Solenopsis fugax | reverse complement strand
CGTTACGCGACTTGGCGTCGGCTTGTGTGAATGCAGCCAGAGCGATGTCATTAAGCAAATCACGTGGACCGATCCGTCTAGGATTTAATGGTTGTTTGCTGGTTCCAAACGTGCCAGACTGCGTCCCTTCTGTTCTGTATCTACCTTGTATTCGTGTTAATTTTGTAACGAGCCAAAACTTACTACGTCAAACATCAATCTCTCGAAAGGCGAAATTTAAGCTTTGTCGTCAATACGCGGATACGTAATTTCAGATCTAGTATCATTTTGAAACTTATTATTAGAAAATTAAATCTTAACTCTTCGTGAGAGAACGGAGACATCAAAAACGAGATCTCTAGATGTGCTACTGTATGTTGAGACTAACTCATTAAAAACTGAGAAAAGGTAGGGAGAATACTTTTATAACATTATTTATTTTTATAACATAGTAGATAGAAAATACTTTTATTTTTCATTATTATAAAGTGTTTTTATATTTTGAATGCTTTTTTTGTCGATTTTCAATTTAATATAAAGACATAATTTTTTACTGCCATGTGACTATATTATCACACAATAAAGATTAAAACTACAATTACACTGAAAAAAAGTCTGGTTATAACTACTAAATGTATAGTGAAATAGTATCAATTGAATATTTTGTCAATATAACCAAAAATAATTTTATTTTACTAAATGTTTAATAAGTATTATCAAATCTGGTATAAGTTACTAAATATTTAGAAAAATAAAATTATTTTTTATTACATTGACCAAATATTTAATTGATAATATTTCACTATACATTTGGTAGTTATAACGAGTCTTTTTTTTCAGTGTACTTTAAATATTAGATAATAGATTTTACACATTTTTTATACATACAATTGTTTTCTATAAAACAAACATATTGAATGATAAAACCTTACAGGAATGTAACAAAATGCAATAGCAATGGAGCCTTGTAAATAATCCAGAAGACTCGATTCATTCACACAATATTCGAACGATACGCGTTCCGCGGATGATTGAAAGAGTAGCGTGATTTTTAACAGTAAAACTGTTTGTTCGCTGTTGTATAAAATATTTTTGTATTTGTTATTTATAACGACGTCGATTAATGTTGTGCGATATCGAGGAAAACGACTGACAGTCCGCCGTTTGCGGCCGCATCCCTGATAGCATATCTCGGATAGTGTTCACCGCGTGTACGTTGCACGCGCGATGAAGACGATGCACGACGTCGAGATTATACTTAAGACACAACCGACGTATCTTGCGCAACGATCTCTCGATTACCTCCCTCCGTTCAGGAACTTTCCTCTTATTTTATCCTAATTCTTCCTTATCGTTTCGTCATACAGAGCTTGGTACCGACGTTTTATTTGCACATCTTTCTTCCCAGTTCCCACATTTATTCCGCGAGAGAAACCAATAAAACGCAAACGTTAAAAAAGTTCTTTTAAACTAGCTCTTAATGAATTACTTTACGTTTGTCGTTTTAATAAATAATTAATTTACGACATCGCAACCGTCTTCGTGAGGAGTAGTCAATAGACAGACGATGTAACTAAAGTTAAGTAATGTTTATTGGCAACGTCAAAGAAAAATAACGTTGAAATTACACTGCAAACATTTTTTAGCACTTTATACAAATAGCACAAGAATAATTTTGTAATGCGATTTATCGATCTGTAATTCTGTAATACAATAATTTTCTCGCGCGATCTTGATGCAATTGAGCATGACTATGTTTTTATTTTAATTTTTTATTACAGGGGCGAACTAAGCGCGATATGAAATCCTTTTCAGTTTCTTTCTAATTGTTTATTGAACAAAATAAATTTTTATCAACAAATTTTAGAATTTCCATCTGTCTGAATTGACCAGCAGCGACGCTTCAGATGAAACACTATAAAGCGCGACTCAACGGTTTTAATTGCGATCGATCCAAAAGCGGGACACGCTAGGCATCGGCTGGTCTAATGCTCGTTGCACACGATAGTGCATACGCGGCCAAACCATTATTGTCCCGGAGAAAGGGGTAGAGGGAGGATTACATTCTCTGCAATGCTATATACTAACCGAGCTGAACAAACCATATTGTATCTCACTGTCATTTGGTAAACGTAAGCGAAACCACGTAATGAATGTAAATTTGTTATTGGATAACGTAGTTTAATTACTTTTCACGATAATCGATTGTGGAATTACTTCTCTCTGGTTTCCTTCGTCATTCAATAAAATTCTACATTAAATTACAGTGTATTAAACGGCTTATAATTTTATTTGCTTTTCTCGTTTCAAGATTTGAAAGAAAAAAAAGATCTATGGGTTGAAACATAACATGAAGCAAATAACTTTTGCGCGAAAGCTGTCTTGAAAATGTGTCAAAAAATAACTTCCGTGCCGAAGTTGCGTAAAATTGTGTGAGTTATTGCTTCAAACACATAGATGTCTTCAGATATCAGTGTAGGGACGTGGTATGGTCGGCTTGGTTGGTGGCTATACGAATGGTGCTCCATCCTTCACTCTGGCGTTTGCAAACTAACTCGCGCGGTGCACTCTGACCGTGTCCGTGTGCGTGTGCGAGCTCGCATGCGGGACGGATTGCTGCTGACCCGTTGTTAAGTTAGTTCCCCGTGCTTCGTGTCGCTGTCGGGGGAATAGTTTTGCTAATTAAATTGGCGCCGCGCGATTGGCGTGAGGACGGCGAAAAATAGTGGTACGTTCCGCGAGGCGACGTTGTCACGGCAGTGGGTCACAGGGAAAACTACCGATGGACAGCCGTCGGCAAACTCTCCAATTTATGCTTGTTTAAACCGTACCCTTAGATTTTGGGCAACATTAAGGGCAACGCTATTCATTAGTTATTCTGTACTCATAGTTGTATCTTGATTTCAGGCGGCTGCCACATGCAGTTTCCACATGTATCCACATGTTATTTATTGCAATATTTATTACGTGATTAAACTGACATTTATTTATATCGAATTTAGAATTTGAGATTTGAAGCGATTTTTTTTTTGTAAAAAAAAAGACTAGGTCTAGACATGTGTATATTATATAAATCGAATGCTAAGAATGTATTTTTGAAATTAGATTCAATTTTCTTTAAGGTCAGGGTAATGCAAATAACTAGGGTAATGCAAAATGCTGAATTTTTCTTGTTCGAAAGAACGGATTCTTTTTGATATTCTTGTTTACTTTACGCGTTCTCTTGTCGTCAATTCGTTTAAGTTCATTCTGCAAAGATTGGACGGAAGCTCGGAGTATGCTTGTTCAATATAAGCTCGTCCTTAACTTGACAACCGGATCCAGAAAAAGCTTGACTTTTCCCTCTGAAGTCCCGAAGGAATCGAAAGAAAAAGATGTTTGTCGACCGCGATATTTTTGTCGTATCGCGCATTCGTTTTGTATTGGGCTCGCTCTGCGACTCGAATGAAAACTTCGAGCATGCTTATTCAATTTGAGTCCGTCTTTAATTCGATAAGTGGATCAGGCGCGTTTGATTTTCCTTCCCGAACTTACGAGAACAGAAAAATGTCGACGTGCGCAGTTCCTATTTTTCTTCATTATTTTGATCGTCCGTTTTCGATCCACTTCATTCTTTCGGAAATCGAGAAAGAACTTTGGCACTGCGTTCGCTTCATTAATTTAAGTTCGTCACTAACTCGATAACTCGAAATGTACCCGATTTCTCGTTTCTAAGTTCTTGCAAAGAAAGAAAGGTGTTTGCATAACTTTTGTTATTCTCGATTACTTCGATTTGCAATTGATGTCATTTAACGAAATGATATGGTATAATCTGAACATTATTGCGAATTATTTTATAAAATTATCCTGATTTCAGAAAATAAATAGTTTCAAGTATTGCTTAATAAAATTAGAATAACAGCGCAATTCGCCAAGCACTTCTGTTTCGATAAATTTTTGTTTGCATTTGTTTCCGTGATAAATCTCGTGTATGCGAAATCGACCGAATGTAGATCATAAATTCGCAACATTTGGGGGCGCAACATTGTTTTCGCGGGTACCGGTTTGAAAAAGGAGAACAGCGTTCGCGCAGTTCGTAGCGGGGGTAAAAAGTAGCACGAGAACGAACGAGCGTTTCATTACACGGAGCGGAAGGAGCAGCGGATAGAAGAGAAGGGCGGAAACGACGAGGGGGTTGAAAGAGGAGGGTGGGTACGACGCGGTTGGTTACCACGCGTAAACGCACGCTGCGCACAATTACAGTAACTAATCGCATTGTTTTCGTAGCTACGCGCGGTGTAATACGTCATAACATTCGATCCAACCCCCTGGCCAACCCTTGATCCTTGGCTCTCGTCCCTTCAGGCATTGACTCTCTCTCTCTCTCCTCTCTCCTTTCTCTTTCTCTCTCTCTCTCTCTCGTTCACTGATGCGCTTGAAAATTGCCGATCTACGTGATATACGTATCTAGAAAAGTAACGGATTCATGCATGTTTACGTGTATCACGTTTGTTTGCAGAAATCTGCGAAAGTTGAACGCACCCATTGCATACATCATCATTTTTGTTTTCCGACAGAACGTAAGAGTTGCCAGTTTCTACAAATAATTGTAAAAATAATACACAAACTTCGTTAAATGGTAGAATCAGCAGAATTTATTGTTACAATAATCTTTAGAAAGAAGTGCATCATAATGTATCTATTACATTGATATTCGTACATTGTAATACTGTTTTTAAATTTTATTAAGAGATACAACAAATACAGGAAGAAGAGAGAGGAACATAACACAAAAATCAGTGATTCATTTGCATCAAGATATCTTGCTACCGCGAGCAATTGCAGTCTGAAATTCACGCTCTGCACCTACAATATATGAAAAAACATAATGCAAATTCTAAATTAATTTCCAATAAAAAACTCGTTAGCCAGATGTCCTAGGGAAATCGAGGGAGCCGTACGAATAAACGATTTCGAGCGTGTGAGCGCACCAGTTTTAGTATTTCGTCCCTTTCTTTCATTTTTTTTTGCCAATTCGCCCACGCCATCCCTCGCTGTACCACATCGAATTTACGGCGAAATTGTTAAACGACGTTTGAAAAATTCGCGGCACATACCATCGCCTGGTTTTCCCCAGTTCTCCTATGATCGTCGAATTTATATCCTCCACTTCCGCCGGGTAGGAATGCGAGTAGAGCCGTGTAGAAGAAGGAAAGGGATGAGGAAACACGTTAATGTTACAAACCATTGCATGGTTGCAAACGGATCACGATTCCTAGCAAAGCATGGATACTTTGAAAAATGCTCGAAGTTTCAATTATATGTTTTGTATAGTAATTGTATAAACTTATAATTATGACTGCGGTTTATTTATCGCTTAAAAATAAATTAACAAATGTAATAATCTTTTCTTTAAACTGAGAGAGAGAGAGAGAGAGAGAGAGAGATTAATTAACTTTTGGAAATTTTATGAAAGTAAGTAAATTACATCCATCTCCTTAATTACCATGATGATATCGAATTCGACCTCGATGTTGCATTTTGCAAAATATCAGGAAAAGCGCGCAAATTTTGGTGCTCTTACATAATCTACGGCCCTGATTGCCTCTCAATTTTGAAAGTTAATTTATTGCTTGATGCCAATTTCATTTTGTATAATGGAGAGTTTCGTAATTTAATTCAATCCCAAACACATTAGATGTTTGAGATAAATATGTAACATGTATGTATATGATTCACATTAAGCGGAAATTCAAGCTAAAGCGAATTATTGAAACATATTACGTTGGGAATTAATGGGTAGAGAAAACGTCGAGGAACGTGGATAGAAAAACGACGCGGTAACTCGCGGCGCGTATTTTGCGTGCGATTATATTAAGCGCTCGATCGAGAAACAAAGCGAGACGCGGAACCGGGAGATGTGATTACGTTGCGTATCGCGGCGGGATGCGCGGCGCGATAATAGCTATTTGCATTAACGATCCATGCACGCATGGGGCGCGTCGCATGATCGCGGCCGGTTGCAGTCCCGGCCGGCTCAGTCAATCAGCGACTTCGAGCCCGGGATACGTCAGAATCGTACTAACCCGGCCGGGGATAATCGCGTTACCTTCCCGATTCTGATTACCGACCTTAATTAGACAATGGCAAAATGATGCGTGGCACAGCCGAGAGCTTTCGCGATACGCATTTCTCGTCGACGGCCTGCCGTTTCGCGCAGCGCGCTTGAATTATCCGATCGGTCTATTTACGCCGCACCTTTCCTTTGAACCGCATTCTAGGATTTGTCTGGATTAACTGTTGACTTTTCTTCTCATCTCTCCTCGAGATTTCCTATATATGTTAGTCCTTTGTAAATTAGAATAATTTAAAAATATATATCTGTTCTTTTTCATATTATTTTTAATAACTGTATTTTACAATGGATTATATTTCTTCAAAGATGTGAAGTTATATGAAAATAATTCAGGATGTTTTTTTCTTATAAAATGGTCAGTATGTATTTTTTTACCATTAATATTTTTCTTTTATTCCTCATGAGGAATAAATCTATAAAAATTAATGTGGACGACACAATTTTTCGAATATTTTATTTTTCGCAACGTTAGAAATTATTTCAACGCTTGCTGACTGCGTCAATTTTTCCTATTTGATATTTTCCACAGACATAATCAGTTAAATTTTATTAGTCACGGTCACCTTTCATAGTTTCGAATTTTGCACTGTCCAATTTGCAGCGAAATATCGAAAACATCTTTGCCGCATTGTCGAAATATCATCTTCCTGCTCACGTTCGCCTTCTTTTTCAATATCTTTCTTTTCTCCTTAGTGCATGAGTGTCGCCAGAAGAGCGGGATGCGCAAGAGGATGTATTTGTGCCTCTTGACTTTACGGAGAAGTGGAACTGATTCGAATAAAAGATCTTGTTTCCTCGAGTGTAATTTAACGGAGCAACTTGTTAATATTCAGCATAAATCTTATAAAGATTTGGTTAAACAAAGCACGTTACAATGTACGATGTCTCAAATTTTTTTATTTATTAATACATTTTTTATGAAAAATAGAAAACAATTTGTATCTATTTACCATGTTTATACTAAGAAAAAAGTTAATTTGACTAAATTTTTCAACTCGATTAAATTTTTTCAATTTATATATTTATATATTTTACTTAAATACATAAAATACTTGAACTTAAATTTAAGCATTTATATATTCAACAAATACATAAATACTTGAACTGAAGAAATTTAATTAAGTTGAAAATTTTAGTCAAGTTAACAATTTTTTTTTCACTGTAATATAAATAAACTCTTATATTGATAAATAAGCAGATATATTTAGTCGTGCCAATATATAAAAAATAAAACATTTTAATATGAATATGTAGTCCCTCTGCACTCCAATAAATAATTTAAAAAAATTTCTAACCAACACCCTCCATCACGAGAAAAATCTCGTTGGCATCTATGCCGTGGGCGTTTTAATTACCGGTGCATTTTTCCGAGATGTTTATACGCGCGATAAATCAGCCGCGAATAAAAGTCACGTCTCCATTTAAATGCACCGAGATTGGGTGCGTTGTCGCCGGTTGTCACGAGGCACCCTCGCCCTCGCGTCGGCAGCGATAACAACACGGGAGCGGCAGGGCGTGGAGGGGTCGAGGGGGCTTGTAAGAAATAATTGAAATGTCGGGGACGTTTGATTCATTTCCCGCGGCTTTTCTTCTCATTTTATATGGGAGCACCGCGGATGGATGCGAGGCGACTTGTCCGCCATGAAGGGGAAAAGAAACGAGGGGCGAGGGAGGGAGGAGGGAAAGGAGCGAGGAGCAGGTGAGGGCCAGATCGCGCGATAGGGCATGAGAAACGTCAAAGACCGCGGTATATCTGATGGGACGGGAAGTTCCAATTCTATAGGAATGCACTTATCCGATTGGCTCCAAGTGAATCAGCCGCGTCAGCTCCTTCGTTTGTCCTGGTTTAGGTCCTTGTCTGTGCTCCAACTTAGACGACAACCGCCTCTGCCATCCGACCACCCATTTTGCTCCAGCAACTTTCGTATCAGATACGATTTGAATTTCTTTAAAACAGGGAGTTTCGCCTCCACTTCCGCCATCGGAAACGGAAAGCCGTAGGTGGTTTGTTGCTGCCAGCGATGGCTTTGATATCGGTTGAAATATCGAATACTTATACGACGTATACAGCAGCAATTCAGTGATGAATTACTCGAGTAAAATTTTTGAAAATGTGTAATTGGATCTATAGAAGCATCTGTAGAAAATAGAAAGATGAATATTTTCGATAAGTTAAGTTACTTTGAATTACTGTAAATTGCAGAAGAAAAGTGCAAGGAGGAATCCTTTTGGGACCACGAATTGCGCACAAGTTGTATGCTAATCGTCTTTGTATATTCTCTATTACGAAGGATAGTTTTAATCCGGAATTATCCCAAGTAATCTTAGCTGTGGTCAACCCTACGTAATTCCGGGGGATCGAGCGTGCTTCCAATCGCGACAAATGGCAGCAGTCGCGTTTCGCCCGCGAGTCCTCGTAGTCGTAAACGTTCACCGGGGCGGGCAAACCAGCGTTTTCATTAGCCAAGATAATCTGTTTACTGCCGTTGCAACGATACGGCAACCCGGGCCAGCGTTGCACACATACCACTCGAAAGCCATGGAAGCTCGCTACGCGTTCAACTCCACCTCTCCACCTTCCTCTCCCTCTCACTCGCGTGGTTCCGCGCTGCCGGCGAATCTTGGGTGAACCGTTCATGAATAGTGCATGGTGCTCCGCACTGGTATACACGAGCGCCCTATATAGCGCCGCTATAGCGCGACGGCGGAGTCGTTCCCAGCGCCATCCAGCCCGGACCGGCCGGGTGCGCAGAGAGCAAATTGAATAGTGGACGTCATCTAATATACAGGTTGTCCCACATGTTCCGCTACGCGTCACGTCGTTTCGGCCTGACATTATTTATTGCCGCAGCGGTGGATACGCTGCGCTGTGTTCCAACCCTCTTCTCCCTCCCGTTCTCTCTTGTTCTCCACTCTCCACCCTTGCTCACTATCACATCTCTCTCTCGCTCTTTATCTCTTTCTTTCCCTCTCCTTCTCCATCTCTCTGTCTTTCTTTCTCTGTCCTATCTTATCGCTCTCTCTCTTTCTCTCTTTCTCTGTTTCCTGCTCTTTATGTGTTCTCCAGCGGCTCTTTTCGTTCTCGTGCAATACACGCTGATGCACATCTACATACACAGACTTCTTGTGCGGCGCCTTGCGCGTATCGCAGCATCCACCCCCGATGCACACGATAGCACCCCGGTCCCCATGCTTCCTACCTCGGCCGGCGCCCCACTGTATCCTTGGATCTGTTTGTTTACCGCCGCAGCACAGTTTCTAGTGATTTATACCTCCCGCGCTTCTCGGCCAGCCAGCGTGCCCTCGAGTGGCTCTGTCGGAATAGCCAAGTTTTTCCGACAGTCCGATGTTGCATCAACAATGCTACAAACAATATGAAAGCCACGTGTATCCCCTACGTTATTACTTTACCCAAGTAAATGTTCCCATTTCAAGTAATCCAAGCAAAATGGATATTAAAAGTGAAGTGATTGCATGGCGTAGGAAAAAGCGATAGTTTCTTCTTACTTTTCATTTGCTTAAGTTAGTTATCAATTTGATTTATCTAAGAGGATAGCAATCCTCTCATGTTGTACACTGAGAGAAAAAATTGTACTGGTGGACACTACATTATATTGTATATTACTATTTTTTATTACTTAACTATACATTATAATTCTATTAACAAAATTTGTATGGTTGCCTCCTTATAGTTGCCACCACTACAATTTTTTTCTCTCACAATCAGTGTATTTACTTAGAAACGATCTAGTCAGATATCCTTTATAATTCATAACTTTTGTAATTCATAATATAGATGTACATATATCTATCTATAGGATTGGGAAAGTTACATTTTAAAATTCGTTATCGTTACTTAATAAGTAACAGTTCGTTACTTTTCTTTACTTTTCTAATACTAAAATAAGATTAAATACAATAAAAAAATTGTTTTTTAAATGTTTCTCGTTAAAACGAACACTCCTTACTAAATTTGGCACTAAAATTAAAAACAATACAATTTTGTATCTTAAATTCGCAGAGACATACATATAAAATATTTAAAGATAAAGATTTAAAAAATGCTTAAATTACAAAAAAATCAAAATATTAAATTCATAAAAAAGTGTATTAAGAAAGTAAAAATATTGTACGGTTACCCTTAAAATAAAGAATTCTGGGATTTGAACATCAGAAACGTTTTAGAAAGCTAGAAAGTTAATTAAAACTAAACACAAAAACTGAACTAATTTAAAATTGCACTTACAATAAAATAGATATAAAATTACTTATATTTCCATCTTAAAAGAAAACAAAAATTAAAACGCGCTAATGCACTGCACATTGCTATTATTATTTAGAACAAAACGGAATTATCACATATACTATATAAAACATTCTAAAACAAAACAAATCTATATTGTAATTTGTGTGTGACTAAAGGTGCGTTCCGTTTCATGCATGATGCGCATAATGCATCATATATGCTTGTTTAACATTAGTTGAACAACAAGGATAAATGATGCATCGCACGCATTATGCGAGAAACGGATCCTAAATCCAAAATAAGCGCGCCGTTAGCGGCACCGAAGTTAGCAGCGGTCACGTGACCGGCATTCGTTGACTAATTCACGCGAGTGAAGTGACGCGCTCCGCGCACCGGTGCGCAACGGGACCGTGGTCGCTCCGTGTTTCCGCGTCTTTTTATCCGTCTCTCCGAGTTTCGCGTACGGACGAGGATCGGAAGTGCCAAATTTCGTGAGGGACGTTCGTTTTAGCGTATTAATCAGTCTGCGCGATTGCGATCGATCGCATCCTTTCGGTATTCATGATTCAGTATTCATTCTGTCGCGCCGCGCCGCGTTCGCCTTTCAATTTCGCCCTCTCGTTGAGAGTTCATCCGATGAGTGTCGTTAGTGCGATTTTTAGCACTCAAATCGGAAAGTGTCGGAATGACCGAGGAGCGTCGAGTGGAGCATCAAGGAATTTCTGTCGCGACGGATTAGTCCAGCGCGATCGTCGGTTCGCGGTGCATTTGGCGGGACAGTCGTCCGCCATGTTGGCGCGTTCCTTCGCGTCGCGTGCGACGGACGACGGGTCGGGTGTACCGGGTGTACCGAGTGAACCTAAGCGCGTACGTGCTAATCGATCTCGCGCGGTCGAGTGTCTGTCGATCGCTCTCCGTCGCTGTGCATCGCGTCGAAAATGACGTTCGGGATTATGTAGCACGCGCGTGTCTCATTATTTCCTGACGTTTCGCGTTGTTATTATTATTGTCGAGTGTGAGTGATATTGCCGGAGCATCAAGGACATTGTGAGGAACGTCGGAGAAATCGCTGTAATGAATTGAGAGAAATGACTATTGCTCATCGACATTTGGGTGAGCAATTATTCTTTGATTGTTACTATATTTATTGCTTAATTCTATTACTCATACGGAAAGAATAGTTTGGTTAAAGTTTTGCTTATCTCAAAATTTCACTAGATACAGGTCTGAAAATAATGTTGTTCCATCATTACAATCAAAATAATTATATAGAACGTTCAAACTGGTTGGTAGAATGTGTCAAAACTTTTTACAGCATTATTATCAAGATTAGGAAACTTTAAAAGTAACTCATTACCGTTAGTCGTTACCGAGTCGAACAAGTATATAATTAGTTACCATTACTACTTACTATCTGAATCTAAAAACTCATTACTGTTATTGTTACTTAAAAAGCTACAATTTGAAACTTTTCTTGTTACTTTTTAAAAGCTAAAACAAAATCAAATTAAACTGAAAATTCATTTTTCTAATGTTTTTTGTTAAA
Organism: Solenopsis fugax; assembly: GCA_003595255.1. NCBI lineage: Eukaryota > Metazoa > Arthropoda > Insecta > Hymenoptera > Formicidae > Solenopsis > Solenopsis fugax. The sequence goes on along the minus strand of QKQZ01009623.1, from coordinate 27,660 downwards.
ATATTAGTAAAAACAGTATTTTGTATCTTAAATTCGCAAAACCACAAAAAATTTAAAGAAAAAAATTTTTTAATGCTTAAAATGCAAATTAAAAAATTTTGGTTTTTATTAAATTTTTAAATAGTAAAATTTATATCTTTTTGCACCTTCAATCTTATGTTTAAAAATTTTAACATGATAATTTTAAACTTAAAATTGTTCTTAAAATATGTGTAACAATGTAATTCGTTTATGATAGCTTAAAATCATATTTAAGAAGGTCTTAAATACATATAACAATAGACTATGAATACCAATCGAAGACTGAAGATTAAACATACATTTACAACGGAAATTATGTTATAAATAGATTTAAAATATAAAAAATAATTATAAAAGTAACTGTGATAAATTCGTTACTATTACTGAAAAAAATGTGACTACTTTACAGTTACAAAAAAATGTAAACCCGTTTCCAGTTTGTTATTAAAAAAATAATTCCAATGGCCTTACAAGTAACGCGGTACTCCCCAATCTTGTCTATATATATTTATTTTTCCATTTTTTTATATTTATTCTGTTTGAAACATCAAACGTAGTTAATCGGCTGCTGTATTTGCACGAACTATTAAGTGTTTAGAGGTTCCATTTTCCGGCGCCTAACCATCACCCGCACAACGGTGTGAACCTTTTGTTCCGCAACCACCTACGCTAAATCGTTAACCAGGATCATATTCGCTGGACGTATTGTCTGCATCGTACCTTTCACTCAACGCGTCAACCGGAAATCGCGCGTGTCGCGACGAATAATTACACGCGGTTGCCAATAACGCGACTGCAGCTACGCTCTTCCGGAATAGCTTAGAGATGCAGGACTATATGAATAAACTTATGAGAAAATCGAAAAACCGATGAAAATAAAGATATATTGAAGTATTAGATAATAAAAAAAAAAAACAGCGTTTCTGTTTGTAATTTTGAATTAACTAAGAATTTTTAACTAGAGAATTTTTAAATTTTATAAGAAAATCGAATTTTTTTTCAAGATAAGAAAAACTCGAGAAGCAAATTTCAATTTAAAACTAGATTGAAAATTTCGCAAAAAGAAAAAGAATACTGTTCCTAAATTGACTTCCTTTCGCAAATTTGCGATTTCTGAAAAAGTATGATCTAATTAACATTACATTATCTATAATGCAACCACTTTAAAAATTATGTATCCAATATAAAATGCAGTTAAGAACGTTAATATATATTCCGATAATTTTTTGCCATAAGGTGGTTACATATGTTTTCGCATAGCACGGCTGCAAATCTCAATTATTTTGCAATCCGATATCCGCGATGTAAGCTTTTTAAGATACAATCCCGCGCGAAGAAGACTTAGTACGGAATAACCCAGAAAAATATTTCCACTCTTTTGAAATAGAGGGAATCGTTTTATACCTAATCCTTTATTCGGTGGATGATCGACCGTTCACGTTGTCGCTGGCATCGCCGTCGGTTTATTCGATACATCCACCCTCGATTTTATACGACCCCGCGGATACGTGCACGTGTAAGCGTAATGTAGGTCAGGTAGAAAAAGAGACAAGTTTACGCCGGGCGATTTTAGCTCACGCTAGTAAGACACACACACATACATAATAGCCGAAAGCAGGGCGTGCGTGTACGGGAAGCTTAATATTTCATGTAAAGGGCCCGAAGCACGGATCACGAGTGGTGGCTTCCGCGGAATTGATTGTAGTGAATTCTTACACGCTTTCCTCGCGAGCTCTCTGCTTCCTTGAAGCCTCGTTAAAGTTGTTGAAAGTAGGATGATTGCCGTGCACGAGATATCTTTCATCTTTGATACATACTTAGACGATGTGCTAATAGCGAAATATTGATGAATCTTTACGAATGCCAAGCATGAAGGAGAGAGTTATGTATTTATAATTATACATTTATATATTCTCGTATATTTTCACATAGTTTTTAATTTTTTTTTTAATAACGTATGTTTCTGAAGTATACAAAGAGAGCATTAAAAAAAATCTTTACGCATATACACACATATACATAAGTAGCGATAACATTTTATGAAAATTTAGAAAATTTATTTTTTCAAATATTTACAAAAATATTGAATAAAAAATTAACGAAGAATATTTAATGGTCGCATTTACGATGCAAAGCTGAAGGTATGATGTACAAAGTCCCCGAAGCGCAAAAGTTGGAAGTTGAATAAATGCGCGACAACCAAAGTCCATGAAACTGACCAGAGACTGTTCCTTTGATATTACAATACCAAACGCGGTATAACGTCCGGACGAAATCGGCTTAAGTACTTTTGAATAATAACGAAGGGCACGCGCGTCAGCCTCGACGAATGCAGGCATTACGCCGGATCTGACTTTTGCTAGAAAATTAAAGAAGATTCGCTCTCATTGGTGAAGGGGGAGGGGTGAGGGGGGGGAGGGCGACTGTGTGCAGCTACATAAGGAATAATTTAATTTTATATGCTCTGCAATTCGAACCTCTTTCTCAAATCCTCCTTCGCACAGTCAACTCTTTGATGCACTTGAGGGCGTTAAAAATGATATTCTACGCTGTATATAATTTTCATATTGTACTTACTACTTCACTGAGAAAAAAAATTTGTTGACTTAAAAAAATATTAGTTCATTGAACTAAATGCGGCGGTCACGGACTGTCAAGCAAACATTTGTTAATTCAAAGAAATGTCATTTAACATAACTACAGATATTCATTCGAATTACTACCGTGTATTTGACTCAAATAAATTAACATTTGAACTAAGTAATTCATATGCAACTAAACGTATTTAGTTCAGTTAACAATTTTTTTTTCTCAGTGTTTAAATATTAGGTTTTATTGAAACTTATTTGCATAGTATCCGAATACAATGAATAACGTTGCATATAGTTTTCATGTTTAATTGCGTCATACAATATAATTGTAAATATTAAATAATTTATTTCTGCAAATATAAAGTTTATTTATAATATATAAATAGTCTACTGCGCTTATTGACGAGGAACTATATTCTCCTATAACGCGCAGAATGTCAAATTACCAGAAAATGTATGCTCCAAATACATTTAAATACTTTGCATGTTAAAATAGATTAAATTTTTGACCAATAATGCTCAACAATTACAAGTATCCGCATTTCATAGCGTGTAAAAACCGTTCCTATGGAATTAAACGATAATTTGACTTTCAAACAAGCCAGACACATTAATTCCTGTTTCTCTTTAACTTTTATTTTTCTCTTTCTGTTTTACTCCCTTCTCATATTGCTTTTATCTTTTTCGCTTAACTCGCGCGAACAGTATTTACACAACATAATGGAGCCCAATGCCGGATAAATTGGAGAGGGGGGGGAGGGGTGGAGAGAGGAGATGGGAGCGAAGGATGTACCGCACGTAACTTCTACGTAACGCCGTTCTTTCGCGTATCCCCGTTAACCGACAAACCGCGATAAATCGTCGTTCCCGCGCGATAGTGATGGGGAAGGACGGCGCGGCCCGGAATTTCGAGAAAATCGAGTATGGTCGCGATGACGACCGGTGCGGTGCGGTGCGGTGCGGTGCGGTAAATAAACGAGCGTGCATGCCCTTGCCCGCTCGTGGATATGGAATTATTGATCTACGGCTGTAGCGGCGATTTATGGCCGCGGATAATGCATTCGGAATGCGTTTAACGGCCGAAACGGAGCCGCCTGCGCCACCACGACCGACTGGCGACTTTGTTTAGGCGACTCAGGAGGAAGGGAATCGCATCGGACAAAGGACAAAGGGCTGAAAACGTTCCTGGCGTGCCGGCGATTCAATCCGTTTTATCATTTTCGCGGACACGAGCTAAGCCTGCCGTCACCCAACTTTTTCTGTGAATGTTGAAAAGTGTATTTTGATGTAATTCTATTTGTACTGAAAATCTCGCATTTTTGCCATTTTAAAAGGGTGTAAAAATGTTTCATCGCGAAAGAGCGAGGAGGTTTAATCTTCAGCATCTACGGTTTTTATTCGCTTTCGTGTAAAATTTACGCGCGGATTTGTGTTCGTTTTAACGCCGTCGTAGATTATAAAAGCTACTGCGATGATTATCGTGCGATATCCAAAATAATTTTCGCAATTTCGTAATGTGCACAGCTATTGTTGTAACATTTTATCCTCGCGACATTGCGCGCAGTTGGAGATAATTCCAAATATAATTTTCATTCGCCCGCAGATCGTAAAATATCGCTCTCTATCGCTTATGAACATTATATTTACATTTTAAAATGAGCCGTATCGACGCTAAATTAATTAACAATACTAATTTAATTAATATCATGTAATATGATTTTTGTGTATTGGTTGCCGTTATCCGAAGTGCATTTGCATTTGAAAAGAAATAATTAAAGGAAACGCGTTTAAAATTATTTGATGTATGCAAACATTTCCATGCTCTTGCTTCCATTATTTAACGTTAGATAATGCGCCGCATTCATGTGCGCGAATTGCATGTAAAACGAGCTCTCTCGCTATATACTTTTTCAAATCCATATATATTACAAAGTAATACACGCGTGACTGACACGACGCGTTTTTTCACATTTCTTTTTTTTTTTTTCGTTGCGCGAGTCGACGAACCCTGAGAAAATTGCGACATTACCTTCCTAAGTTTGCTCAACCCGTGCTACCGATTGTCACCCCTCGCGCTTCCGCATTTTCTTCGACGTTCAAGTCGCAAAAAGCGGAGCTTTCGCGCCGAGTTCTCTTTCTTTTTCTTTCTCTCTCCCGTTTCATTCTCTCGACGAGAGCCGGTCCGGAGCTGTTTTGCCTTCTTGCGTATTTAAATGGCGTGCCAGCACTCTTAAAAAGACCGTGCCTCAACCCTTCGTCTGGCGATGCGAACGCGGGTCGAGGAAAAACGCGCGGCAGCCGTGCACAATTTTACGGAAAGCCGAGCCGAGGATAGCTTAGGCGACGAAAGGAACCGCGTGAGAAAGAACAAGAAGATGAAAGCGAAAGAGCGTAAGAGAATGGAAAATGACCTACTTGATGATCTTCGCTGCGGTTGAGAAAAAGTGTGAGAAAGAAGTGAAAAGAATTATATAAAATTCTTGGTTGAAAATGAATATATAAAACGGGGTTATTCTTGGTGTAGATAAAGCTCGCCGCGACAAAATAGATAGTTTAGGATACTGAAATATATGTCTATTTTTCTCAGACAGCGTATTTTTGCATGCTTTGTGTGTTCGTAATCTACCTCCAACATAAATTTCAATCAACTCGCGACGAGCGCCTGACATTGAAGCTGCCGTCGTCTATTCATTTTCGCTAGTAGAGAAGTTTTTCATCCGAAAATTATTCTATTTCCTCCATACGACAATGGTATTAAGGTTGTAATAGGTGTTTTTTTTTTCTATTTTTATTTATCTATTTTCTAACTCGCAAAAGTTTTTATTTTGTGTTATTTGGCGCATTGTACCTTTCTTATTTTTTTATATTTTATCTTAGCATTATCCACATCATCTCTAAAATAAATAGTATAAATAATTATAATAAGTTGACATTTCTGCGTTATTATGTAATAATTTCTGAGTTTCGAGTGCTAAAATTACTCGATCTAATTTAACGAGTTTCGCCTCGCAATTTTCTAACTTCTCGAAAATCTCTGGTGCCCCATCCGTAGTCTGTACATCAATCCTCCGAAGAAAACGGCACAAATAATTATGACGGTTCGAAGTTTTCGCGACTTCGATAATCGACGCGCTTCGAGTGCCAGATTTAATCGGAGGGGTCGAATTTAATGAATTCGTTTCGCAATTTTCCGGCTTCTCGGGAACGCCTTCGATTCTCGTCAACTCGTCCTCGCGTTCCCGGATTCAGCTCGCAAGAGCCTCGGCGCTCGTCGGTTCTTATGAATCAAATTGGAATCGAAAAGCGATAATTACACCGTCGTAATGGCCGCCTTAAATACTGACGGGCGTCCTTCTTTTTCCCCTTTTTCGTCTATACCCCTTAACGTCGGATGCCGCGGCAACTAATGTAAACTGACTGACGGACGAGACAGGGACAGAAAAGAGGGATACACAATAGCTTTCGATGCCTTGAAGGAAGATGGTGAAAGAAATTGGGGAGCGAGGAGTGGCAAATGGATCCTCTCTGTCCTGCCTCGGGAGCGGAAATGAACGGAATGGCCGCTAAGCGAAAAAGCTTTCCTTCTTTGAGCCATCGAAACCGTCCAAAGGACTTGCAATGATTTCCTGAACTGGCCAAAGACGTGGAAGAACATCCTTCGGTTCCTTTTGCTGCGTAACTTGCACTTTTTTTTCTACAAAAGATTACGATCTTTTTTGCGAAAGATCGGATGAAGTATAAGATCATTTTAAATATGCAGCCTATAATTTATCAGCATGTTTTAAATAACAAACCGTTTAATTCTTCCTTAAACTGCATTAGTCTACTTTTTCTTTACGTTTGCATAGTCTTTATTCACTTTTATGTTCTGTCGGTGAATTTGACACTCAGAAGGGCTAATATTTCACTTTTATCTTCGCCGGGAGCGCCCCTGCTTCGTTTTGAACGGCGAGAGAGCGATCATTACAATAAGTTTGGGAGATGATGTGGCATTAGTGTCGAGTACGCTGGCGGGCATATTTGTCAATACGTGGCTGTTAATGACAGCGGACCACCCCTCAATTCGCAACCACTTCCCTACTTCACGTTCATCCCCGTGTTCTATTGAACCTTCCGTACCATTAACATACATAAATAGCTCATCGCACTCATGAACAACGTTGATTATATCGTGCAATTTGGATTAGATTGCAGGAAATGCATTATGATATTCACGGATTAGAATGATATTACGTCGAGTAATTCGCGTAGTACGTTAAATTATAAAACTTCTGTTATAAAATTTATGCTCTGCATGATAAATATCTGCGTTAGACATCCATGTATCGTATATCACAATGGTTGATATAAGACGACGATCCTAGAAAACACGTGCGTCGTACGGGCGTAGCACTACTAGCGAGCTTCGGGGAAACATCCAGTACGGAGCGTAAGTTACCCCTATAAGCTGCAACGTACATGCAGCAAGGAGAGTGTAGCGTCGAAAGGGCTGACGTACAACGGTATTAGTCGTGTGCAGCCGGGGAAGCGTAAAAGGAAGTACGGTATTCGCCGTGCACGCCGTCGAACGACGAGGATAACCGACGAGGGCGACGTCGAGGACGAAAATGAGGACGAGGGACGCGTCGGGGGCCCCTCTCGTAAGCAATAAACCTACGTGCGCCTCGTGGCGCATGGCGCGCATCATACCGCGGAGGGCTCTAAACATTCGCGCGCGTCTATAAGGCGTTAAGCGTAGTAGCTTTATTGCTCCTCGGCCAACCGGGACGCGGAGCTGAGTGGCGCTTTTACGGCCGCGAGGCTTAGCCGCGCGTCCTGATACCGGTTAACTTTCTCGATCGTTATCGGCGACGCAGCCACCCTGGTCATTGCCGTATACCGGCGACGGCGACGCTCGGAAACGAAATGGAGATTTGTCCTCGTCAGACACATCCGCACGTGCGTTCTAGGAAATCACGTTTACGACGTTACATTTACTCGGTTGGGGCTTACGTCGCCGCGTCGCATGGAAGTATCGCCTAGCATCATCCGCGGCGAGCGGTTACCGCGGATAGATCGCATCCGATTGCAACTTTTTTTTATCGCCACTTTCTCTTGAATACGTCGCGAGCGTAAAGCTGTAAGTGAATGCAGATAAAGGTGGAAAATTGTGATAGTTAGTTTGCATGAGCACATAAGGAAATACGCGCATCAGACTTTTATCTTGTTTAAATTACAGCATCGGTTATAAGTTGCAAATATAGCATCGTGATAGAGAAATGAACCTGTCATTTAACATTATGTATGTCTATTATTATTGCATTTTACTAACATGAAGATGATATAACACTGTTATAAGTTTACACATAGAGATAAATGGATATTTATATCTTAATTTGGAATGTCTCTGTTACACTATTATTATGACACTCTAAATCGGAATCAGTGTATTATTCACTGAAAGACAGTGAATAGATTACAGTTACAAATATAGCATTGCAAATTAGTAAGAGTTCATCGATTCCGATTTAGAGAACAGAGATCACAAAAAGCTGAAATTCTGTTACATTTCTCAAAATTATACTTATTTTATGATTATATTTTACCATCGCGTAGAACAATTAAGTTTAAGCTTAATTATTTAGATAAAATTCTACTTACTTGACAGCTAAGTAATTAGAAAATTAATTTATTCTTTATTCCGAATTTCAGAAAAAAAATGTATACATATAATTAAAGAGGAAACAATCAAAGATTATTTTTTTTAAATAATACATCTTATTTTATCAATATGCTTATCAGCGTAAATGATTAATAGTTTTGATATTTAATTATGGTAAAATCTTTGTGAAATTAAAGAAACAAGTCGCATAAATTTTCGATGATCGTTTACAAAAGATCCAAGATAATCATCATGAAAGACAAGAGCAATAAGACAAAAGTTGAGAACTATGCTCTTATTGGAATGAGCTTTCGAGTTGGCAATGGCGGTCACGATGATTTTCTCCAGAGGTCCTCGGTGCGCGGCACCTGCTCGAGATCGGTGCAATATTTGAGCCCTTGAATGTGCACCCTCTTCCTCTTAGCTGCAACCACCGTTGCTCAGAGCTGATCCATATGTAACACGAATGAATATTCAACCCCCGCTGCGAGAGTGCCTCTCGCTAGGGTTATCATGTCCGACTCTCTCTTTCTTCTCCGTCTCTCTCTCTCTCTCTTTCTCTCTATCTGTCTCTCTTCGTTCTTGCTTCGCATCGTTCTACCATCATCGTCAACGACGTCGTAGTAAACGGCAACGGCCGGTGATGCCACAAGTACCGTTGGCTTCATTCTGAAGGGAGAACGAGAAAGAGAGAACGAAAGAATAAGAGCGAGATCCTAAGTGCAGCGATAGCGTGAACGGCGATAGCGCTATCTGCCCGCTGACGACGTCCCGCTCCTCACCGCGTTATCCCGGATGAGTGCCGCGGTAAATGGGGGACGAAAAATTTCGTCTTTGTGGCGAGTGAGAGACAGGGAGCAGGGGAGAGAGAACGAATTTATTTGGCAGACAGACCCTCGTTAGGGAGAGGATAAATACGCGTAATCTGTGAAAATGCGAAAGACGCCTAAATAGTAGTTGTGATGCGTCAGTGCACGTTATGTTAGTGTACCGTTTTCTCTAGCTGGAGAGAAAAACAAGACATATTGTAATAATATACTCGTATTTATATGATTCATTCCGGATAGTATTTTTCTCTACGAGGAACATGATAATGCATTGCCAGAGAATTAAATCTCAATATTTATGTTATATATATTTATGTATGTATGTATATGAACGTGTATATATATATATATATATATATATACACATATATATACACACATGTACACATATACACATTGTTGCATATATGTAACAAATATATTTTTGTTCATATGAGCGCGAACTGAAAATGCGAGAGGTGGGAAAGCTTGCTGAAGAAATATTTGTTTACTGATTGTACTGGGTAAATGTGAATTTTTCGTAGTATGCTACTGTCGGAAACGCCTATGGGGAATGACGATGCAGGATTTAGACAACATTTGTGTCGGGACGGTACATAAATAACTGCACCGTCGAACGCAAAAACGTTTTAACGAACGTGCAACGAGATTTACCATCGCGTTAACAGTTCTCGCTTCGGATTTTCCGTTCGATACTTTTAGCGTTTTTAACTACTTTGCATGTGCACTTTCCAGTTTACACGTGCAGTGCTCGTGTTTCTTTTATAAAGTTGAATAAGTAGCTCGGATAAGATAAAATCCCAAAGGCATGGATCGTTTGAAATAAAAGATTTGATATGAATAAGAGAAACTTGACACAATTGTTAATTTATCTTGTGTATCGTGATATTTCTTAATCAAAAGTAGGAATTTTACGTGAAAGCGTATTCTTTCATTTTTTTTTAATTAAGTATAAATTATAGAATACTTTGAAACTTCACGAGAAATTTATGCCCGTATTTATAGTCACGTATGCTAAAAAATTCATCTAACTTAATCTTGAAATATATGATTTGATAAATAAATTTTAAGACTTGATTGATGTTCATTAAATTATATTTGCAATCGCAGTTAAGAAACTCAAATAAATTTTGTCTTAAGACGTAGAATGAATTTTATTTTTCGCGATTCAATAATTAACTTTTGTAAAAGATATGCAAATGTATTCTAATAGTTTCTATAAAGTATATATAATTTATAAAATTTTAATTATATAATTGTATAAAAATTTTCGGAACTTTAAAAATAAACAATTATATAAAAAGCACATTAAAACTTGCAAAATAAATCTATGTGATTTACAATTAAATAGATTTTTAAAATATTATATTAAAATTGTTTTTCAAAGATCAATTTTATTTTTCAAATAATAGATATAATAATTTTTTAAAATTGAATAATTAATCAAACGTTAAACATTTTAAAACGCTAACAGAGACAGATAATAATATATAAATCATTGAATCAAGTGTATATTTGAAGAGCTGTTATATTAAAATATAAATAATAAAATATATTTAGCATCCTAAGGAATTTGAGTTGTTTCCGTGTCTTGATATACGAGTATCGTTACTGTTATTATCAGGTTGCTTTTCGCCCTGCGATTAAGTGAACTGCAATGTTTATGAAACGTTGGCATTAATGATGTATCAAGACAACTCGTAAATCCCTTAGCATTTTTTAAGAAAATATCCCTCAAAAGTATACTTAGCATACATTTTGTAAGATGTTAAACATTTATGTAGATGAAACTAGTTTGGGGTTTGATAGCGTGAACGTAAGGTCACTGCGTTGTCATTCACGTGGCGAGATTCGAGTCTGTAAGTATTGGCGCGTGCCTTTCGTTATCGCATTATCTATCGAAATTGAATTGTCTCAAATACAAAAAAATATCAAATGCAATTATGTCCTATGAACAATCAGCTACTAGCTGTCCGCGTGATTAATTGACTCCCGCGACTAATAACTACGTCGCTTATTTATTGAAGCGAGTATTTCGCGTAACTTATTCACAGAATCGAAACAATACGTGGTAGATATTATAAATTATTGCTTACTACGATATTGATACAGTTAATAAGAGTCTCTTTTACGATTAAATCTAAATGTATCTCGCTAAGCGATTTGAATTTCTCATGATCTAACGTAATTTGCTTATCACTTTTGGAATAAAATGGGATAATATATGTAAGCCGTCAGGTAATTTAAATAATGAAAAAAATATAATTTTATAATATATATTATTGTTTATTAGTAATGCGTTTATCTTATTACATTTATATACATTCAAAAGGGATTGTGACTTTATTATCGCATTGTATCACATGATATGAAACGGATTGATTTCGAGTCGAGTGGTATTGCAATGCATTAAACATGTTGAATGCCGTGGGGATCACCGATGACTGACACTTGACTTTTCAGTGGCGTGAGATTCATCGATGATTGGCGTTAATTGGCAGTACCAAATTAAAAAAAATGAATAAAACTACAAAATAACATTTGTAATTTTATCATTAATATGAAATAATAGTCTCAAGTATAATAAATGTACTATGTATGATAATTTTATTGTATAATTTAATTATATTATATATAGTATTTTACAAAAATATGAATCTAAAAGTGAAATTTTTCACTTCGACGTCGCCAGAGGTATAAGCGAATTAAATCCGGCATTCAACATGTTAATTAATAAATACAGTTAAAATAAGGCCCGTTCTTTAATAATTGTGAACTTCACGTAAATCCGGCTTAAAAATTTTTAATATTAAATTTTAATGTTCGGCTTTATATTTCTTGGACTTTATTTTCGCGTTCATGATTCAATGGAATTCCGCTGCAACAATGGTAAAGGGCGCATCGCGTGCGATTAACGTCGGGAGTGCCGTGTAAAATATCGCGCGATTATCTTATTTTGATGACTAACATACGTGAAACATAATTAACGTAAGTTTTTTTTGCGAGTGTTGTGTTGTGCTGTACGGATATACAAAGTTTGAGGGAAAGAAAAAACCTGGATGAGTGATATATTATTTTTTTATTTTATTAAGGGAATAAATCTGCGTACGCAAATTATATACGATTAAAGTATATCATCATTTAAGTACGTTTTCAATTGATCTGTAGTACAAATGTAATTTTTCAATTTTGTGTATAACTTAAAAGATATAAAACTTTATTCTCATTAATATACACTTTGATATAAGATTTACAATAATAAATACAATTCTTATATATTATGCAACTAATGAAATAATCAAGATAATAGAGGAGAAGAGGGTATTATGGCTACTGTCGACAATATGGCTAACCCTATTATCTCCATTATTAGGTGACGTATTTTAACAATTGTTTATAGAGATATTCGTTTAGTAGCCCATCGTTTTTTAATGATGCTAATATACCAATACATAATAACTGACAATTGTTATAAAGCATTTTTACTTTTGAGCACTTCTAAACTTTTTCAAGGTACACTTTTAACCTTTAATTACACATCCTCATTATTCTTAAATTTGAGTGTATTATCACATGAATGTACGTACACTCGAGTGTCTTTTTGTTATTTAACTTTTTATTCGGCTATACACATTTCGAGTTATATAAAACAATAACGGAATGGAATTTTGTTAATATGGTTTTTTCAGCGAAATTTTTATATCGAAATATTTCTTCGATAAATCGATTGTCATTCTAGAGGGCAGTGTTTAAAAACATTAGAGACATCATTTTATGCTTGTCGTTTAATGTTAAACAAGGATAAAATAATATTTCTAATGAAATTTTCAATGGTATTTCTAAAGTTTCTGAACGCAGGAAAATTCTAAATCAGGAAAATTCTGAACTATGGAAAATTAAAAATATATAATTTTGTAACAAGATACTGTGTGTTTCTTTTAAACTAAAGTAATTTTTTAAAATTATTTTTATGGATAGCCATATTACAACCACTTTTTTTCTTCCACCGATTATGCAGTGCATTAGATTTTTATAAATCACGTCCTAAATAATGAATATTTCATTACTTTGAGTCTAGAATCTGTCAAACAATATTTTGACGAATGTAATCGTTCAAGTTTCAATAGAAAATGTTAATTATAAACAAAGTTATTCAATAAAATGAAAATGGGTGCCATATTACCCTCTTCTCCTCTAAAATAAATAATTATATTTTGCATGGGTTATGTATAACAATTCATTTTCTTGTTTCTGTTACATTCCGTCTTTTGCTGAAACTAAAGTTGAAAGATAAAAACAGGAAACTTAAATTTGATAAATAATTTCGTTCTTTCTGTCTAGTCTAATATTTTTCAGCTAGCACATTTTATTTAACATACTTGTACCAAGATGTAGTACATTGTTTTTATGCTATAAATCGGGACTGTAAGTATCCGCTGAGTTGGAAAAAATTGGCCTCGCTTTAGCAATTCTTATTTGGCTTACGAGCGATAACGCGACTACTAAACGATCTCATACAAATGTGTTTACCACGAAACTTCGGCGCGAAGACCCAGTTTACGTTTCCCTCGAATGTAGAAGGGAAATTCGGGATTTATCGTGCGCGCGTACGATTTGAGCTTTTCTCGAAATTTATAGGGTCAAAATTCGCGCTAGGATTTCTTTCGCAAGCGTGCCAATAATTTCGCGCGCAAAACTTCATATTTGTTGTGCAACGCTGTAGTGCAAATAAGCGAAATTGCCTCCGTGAAAGTTTGGCTATCAGATATTTCTTTTCTATTATCCCACGTCAACTGTTTTCCAAAGAGCGAAACGATTGTTTCGTTTTTTAATTAATAATTTTCTATTTCAATTTTTACAAATATTATTTTTTTTTAATTACGATTTAGAAAACCAATGGTATATCATAAAAGAAACATAAACCTTTTGTTAGTAGAAAAAAATTTATTTTACATTATAAAAATAATATAATAAAATAGAAAATGATTATTGGTTTTTGATCAATTTTATCTTAAGTTTTCAAGATTTAGTTTGAAGAAGTTCAATATTTAATCAATTTTAAATTAAATGGAATTATAATTTTATATGAATAACAGAAATAAAAAATTTATAAAAATTCTTTTAACGAAGTATATTCTTTAAAAAGACATTTATTCTAAGTTTATTAGAGAAAGCAATTATTTCCATACTTTGGCGGATCTTACTATATTATATAGGATTCCTTCCGAGGATATCGATAATACTTGATAAGAAATACTAGATAAGTAATTACATGGTTTATGTGATTACATGGAGAATACCATAGGTACTTGAAGTCGCTCGTTTCCAGTAGCAATTCACCGGAAAATAATTTTTGTTTGAATATTCCCAAGGATCGATCTTCAGAGGGAGTACCGCGAAGAAGCTCACTGTACTCGAGGGAGCTCGAAGGTTTTAGTGGAAACGGTTGAAAGTTGGAAGAGCATTGCGCGCGTGGCGCGCACCAGGAATGAAATTTATGGCAGTTCACGAGACTTTACACGATCTGTTCCGCGAAATTGTTTTATGCCTTTTCTGTAACCATATCAGCTGGTTTCGCGAATGATTCTCTACCATTGCTGATTGCTTTCTGCGTTAGTCAGCAAATATACATACATCCGCCTTTACCCTGCACTGTTGCACTGTTTGAAAATATACTCATGAGATAATCATACACATAAATCAACGACTTCTCTCATACTTGTATGGAAGGAATGTTTTCTCTATTTTCTCGAATTTTATGTTATATGAATGTTATTCAAATACGTATGTTGTGTATACATATTGTTTTTCTTTCTGTTTCTCTTTTTAATACATGTCAATCGCGCGTTAGTATTAACGATGATAAACGAAATGCACGTTTCATAGGATGTCTTCGGCTGTTCGGATAAAAAACGAAACTGGGAATGGCGCTTAGTACGTGGAAAAGGGGCTGGTAGAGAGAACTCGCGGCATTCGCGGTATGCGGTATCTGGTTTGCTTTGTCCGAATTTTTGTGCCCATTTATCTGCACATCCGTTCGCCAATCCTGGCATCCCCCGTCCGGGACAACCAACACTACTACCGGCATCCCTTGTCACCGGCTTTCATTTCTGAAGCCAGCAAGCATCCAACAAGCCCTTCTCTATATTCTCTCTCTTTATCTCTCCCTCTCTTTCTCTTTCTACCGCTATCTCTGTTTTCGTTTATCTTACTTTCATTCGTGGTCTCTCTTCCGCAACGAAACGCCTTTGTTTTTGCTGACTGCCTCGTAGTGTTCTAAGCCCGATTGCAATTTCGACGAGCTCCTCCCCTCCCCGTTTCTCTCATCGACAAGTTTTTCTAGTTGATGCTGCCGACAGAAGAAACCTACTACTAGATGCTTTCTGAATATTTTTTTGTTCTTAATATTCGATACTCCTTTGACTAATACAAGTAAAAACGGTAGACGATTGAAATTAGAAATGTAGAGCGCGATATTCTTATTTTTGGAAACTCCAGTATGATTAAAAAGGATGCACACACACAAAATTTATTATTTTTATTATTATACTGAGAACCTTAAGAGAACTTTAAGGTAATTTTTGATATTAATACTTTGGTAATGCTTTTTAATTATTTAACTATTGAATCGATACTACATATTATAAGAAATAATAAACTGTTTTTAGAATAATTGTTTTATTTTGAGTTTTTGCATAAAAATATATTTCTATCTACTCAAAATTTAAATTCAATATTTGTAGAAAAGTATTATCGATTGAATTAAAATTGATTTAATTACAATGTCGGAAGAATTAATTGTGTTACATATAACATTTGTACACTGTTTAATAAATCATCAGATGAAGTAACTTTTCCATTCATGCTCTTTATCTGGTACTTTGCTTACCATTCTTCAGAGACTTTTTCGAAATAACTTTCTTTCTCACTTCCCCTCTTTTATTGACTTCTATTACTTCCTTGAGAGAAATCGAAGAAACATCTCGCGACGCATTTTCTGCTTCTTTGCCATGGTTTCCGTTAACGGTTAATAGAAGTGACGTGAAAGATAGCATTGCCCGATTGCTTTGTCAGCGAAATATGAGAACTTTCCAATTTGTAAAAATTTGTCTGCCGTAAAAATTGTGAAGTAAAAAGTGAAATAAAGTAAATCGTTTTGTTAATAAGTGTGACGTGTGTAAGGATTAGGGACTGCACGCTTGAGTCGTGTGAATGCAACTGAACTTTATTGTACTCGGTCCTTGGACCTTCGCTATACAGGGCGCTGCTATCTTACTGGCCACAGTGCCATCTACATACCTTATAATAAGCATTACGCAATATTGGAAAATATTTCAATACAAATTTTGGATTTTAAGTATGAGATCTGATTTTTAAGTGAAGAAAAAAATAAAAAATGACAAGAAATAGACAACTGTAAAGTAAATATTTAGACATTCCTACGTAGAACTTTCTTTTAATTGCATGATATCTTTCGGTGCAGATTTGTATCGCCAATTTCTTCAGGGTAAATCTGTTTGCGTGCGTACACGCGCGGAATGAAGGGAGCAGGAAGATAAATGAAATCTGGGAGCGGTCATGTCGAGGTGTGGCTTTCGAAAGATTCGTGATCGACCCGGATAGCGATTTGACGTAACGCCATTAGTATATCCGTCGGATTGTTCACCAACACGAACTTCGTATCAAACATTTCCCGTTTTGATTGTAATATTTAACGCGCGAGTAAGTCTATAAGTGAATAAAAAAGAATGAAGTTCATAGTTACATATGTCGTGTGATTAATTGATGACAACATTTAATTTATCTTTTCAAACATAGAAGATTAGATTAGCTCTATGGGAGCGTCGCTGTTTTATTATTAAACTTCTATGAATCTTAGATTACCGTGCGCCAATATAATTTCTATCTAAATTCAAGTACATGCATATGCCAATCATGTTGCACGACCGCGTCTTCGTACCATAATCACCACGAGACGACAGCTGGTCGGACAAACCCGATCGCCTTCGAACGGATCAGAAGGATGCGGGCTGTGAAGACAGGCGCTTATTGAAGTGCAATTAATCAAAACGGCAGCGCGACTTCGGGACAGGCGTTGGTGGCGATACACGTGTACGATCACGTCAGTGCGGATCGTCACCGGCGACGTCGATCCCCGGGTCACCATGTCGTCGCGAGCCCTCCGTAGTGATCGATCGATCACGCTTCGGGGTTACCGCAAACACATAGATATGCTACGCTTCGATTCCTCTCGGGAAAGCGATCTTGACGGTCTTTGATAGCAGCGCTTCATGAATGTGCAAAGTAGACAGAACGTCGGTGATAGCTCTACAAATCGATACCTGGAAAGTACTAGTATACGTCGTAAAAATCAAATTGTAATTTTTTAGATATTTCTTATAGAGATTAGAATTAATTAGCAATTTAGGATTTTATAGAATTTGTTTTTATTTCGCCAAGTGTTTCCCTGCCAAGGAATTGTAACAGACTTTCTCTAATTTCTCAAAGAGAGAGAGAGAGAGAGAGAGAGAGAGAGAGAAATACGTACGCAGAAAAAACTTCACTATATTATTACAAAATAATTTACTCTATACATATAAAAAAAGAACTTATTTCATATGATATTTTGTTCAACTAGAGTAATTATTTATTGATTCTTTAGTGCTTCGGATATTTTACAAAAATATTGATGTTTCGTCTGCAATGTTATCTCGGACGACGTTACCTCGTAACCCGTAAAGAATTATTACACGTATATCCGTCAGCTTGCACGGAGAGTCATTACTACAGGTGATGGTATCAAAGCTGTCGGCTATAAGATTCGTTCTTGCGGGTTTTCCAACACGTCGAAGAGATGGTTCACGAGTAACGCGCTCCACCTCGCCAAGAAGGAACAAGTCGCGGCGCGGGTCGCTCTTTGATCGCGTTATCAGGAAACAATAGCTGTTTTGCCTGGCTTCGCTCGACTTTGATCGCCTGCCGTCCCGGGAAGTTTGCCTAACCCGGGGAAGGCTCTTTGAACGCGCGCACCTTTATCGGAATTCCCGTCCTAATGGACTCTTACGGGGAGTCTTTGCTCGTTCTCTCTCTCTCTCTTCTCTCTCTTTCTCCCCTCTCGCTCTCTCTTCTTCTTTTTTTCTCAGTGTTTCGTAAAACTCGGCCGATATTATGGTTTCGCGTGTGTGTTTTCGATGACCCGATAATTCCTACCGAGATTGATTTTTTTGCCTGTAACCATTGTCGAAAAGCAACCCTAATCTAACCGAAAATTGGATGAAAAACCCAATAAAAATTCAAACGAACGTTAGTGTTTTGCTTGTATATTAGTTATCAGTTGTGTGCTTCGTGATTACTGTCGTATAAATTAATAATTGATACTTTTTTGTGTTATATTTCTATTCTCCTTTCTTCTCTCTATTTCCATTACTATTTCACGGTGAAATTACGTAGCGATATGCATAGAGATTTGTATATGCAAAGTCAAAATTCGGTTCATTATATTTTTCAACTCTAACAACGTCATAAACATCATTAATATCACAGTCGTATCAATATTATTTTATTAAATAAAAGAATCAGTTTAAGTATAAAAGAATTACAACACATAATTATTTGTGATCATTGAATGGGAATCAAGTTTTATGAACTTTATGAGATATCTTAACTATCATTCATAAATGATTAATTAATTTTATTTAAAGAAATATTGAATATGAATTACGAGGTTATACAATTGATGCAACATGAATCTTTAATTCAAAAATGTAATAATTTCTCCTATTAGACACATGGAAAAGAAACACAGGAGCGTAACACAGAAGCATTTGTTCATAATTATTATCTCTGGAATATTTGATGCGTACACAATACTATCTCAGAGCGTTCCAGCGAGTTTTTGGGAATCCTGCGAGAACATTCTGTTTTCATGACCAGTTGAGTGTCCAAGTGCTTGTAACATGATATCCATTATCGTAGATGTTTTGCAGTCAGCGAGTGGCAAGTCCGTGTCATTAGCGCATTTCTGGCCGGTCCCCATCAGTCATCTTTACCCGTAGATGACAACCGAATTCGCAGTGCGCCGTCCCAGATTGATGGATCCCCGTCCGTTTCTCGGTATATCCTTCGCGCATTGGGGGTGAAAACCCACCGTTGGTGATCCTACGCGCATACATCCGCCCGATGGTCGAGCAATCCACTGGCCATTAGTTTCCAAATTATTGCGTTTCCCGGGCGTGGACGGTAAGAAACGTTTATGCGCGTGTCACGATGATTTATGGGCTGCTTACTCATGGATGCGTGTATGAGATTCCTTGTACGTAATTCGAACGTATCAATGATCAGACGAAAAAGATTGCTATAGTTAAAGATTCCTTTGTTTTTGTACACAGAGAGAAGAGAGAGAAAGAATTTTATTCTTTCATTTTAATGTTTCATGTTAGCTTTTTCAAAGATAAATAAGATAGAAATAATTCCGTTGACATGATAAAACTTTAGTATAATTAATAATTATGATTATATAAATATAAATTTAACACATTATATAAACTACAGTTAATTTTGTTTTGCTTTGTAATCATCTATCTTATGTTACGTAATTAGAAAATATACGAATTATTATCAGCTATTACATATTTACATATCTATAAAAGCTATATTTTATTACGCAGGAATAAAAAATTTCGTTTTATGTTATTTGTAAACTTGGATTTATACTAAATTTCTTGCGATGAAAATAGCGCGAAATGAACATCTTCTCTGTTACAACATTTATATAATGCTGCATGTATGTGCAAAAGGAAAATGGAATATAAATATTCTCTCTTCATAAAAAGAAAAAGATATTTTAAACCGTAGTTCCACGAAACGTTATTTTAAAGCAAAGCGAATAATTTTAATGATTTCCAAACATACCGTGCATTACAGTGAAATCGATGTTGCACGTAAACTGCTACACGTTTCACATTTCTCTCACGACGTATGCGAACGGCGCTTTTATTGTGTCATGGATTCATCTCGCGAGGTCGATTTCATCATCGTAAAAATAAGATCGATGGTGAGGGATATGCTGCGAAGCCGTTCTCAATGACTCCTCCGAATTATAAGAGTCACGGTGCGTTGTAATGATCGGGGATCGAATCTTCTCCCCGGAATCTTCTCTTCGGATCTTTCTTTCTATTAGAAGGAGGAAAGGAAGCGGCGCGTTCGACTCGTCTGGCGTTTACGACGGGCATAAAGGGGCGACCTCCGGATAAAGGGAGGCGATTGTTCGTCGCGCGCGTAACCCGCAACCCTTCTTCCTTCTGCGATCTCTCGCAGGACGGTCGGCGCGTCGCAGACCAACGGGATAGCGTCGAGAACGGACCGGCAAACTCGCTGACTCGATATCTTCCACTAGCTGATGTTCCTGATAAAAAAAGTCTGTTCCATAAAGCGCGTGGACGGTCACCGTCCCGAAGTGTAAAAGGTATCTTCGAACTTTTATTCCCAAAAGGAGCCAGGCGCGCTGCAAGCCAACCCGGCGTGAACATGAACATATTCCGGAGCGAGGAAAACGAATTACGAGATGGAAGTCGCACTCTTTCAAGTAATTTGAAAATTGCCCGAGGAAAGAAAATCGCGATACAGTTCTTCGCGCGTTGTGTTTTACCTCGGCGATAAAAGTTTACGCGGCGAGTATTTCTCGGAAAGCACGGAAGGACGTTTCGCCGTTCTCGGGCAATTCTCATACATTCACGTTTTTCGCACGATATTCAAAACCCAACGCGAATAATTTAATGTTATAAAGATCGAGAGTAAGCACGTGTCTAGAGAAACAGACTTCTAAAAGATGAAAAGAGAACTTCTGCCTGAATATATTGAGAAAAAGCTGACTTTGCGACTATCTCTAACAAAAACTGG
Organism: Solenopsis fugax; assembly: GCA_003595255.1. Classification (NCBI taxonomy): domain Eukaryota; kingdom Metazoa; phylum Arthropoda; class Insecta; order Hymenoptera; family Formicidae; genus Solenopsis; species Solenopsis fugax. The sequence continues at coordinate 6,682 of QKQZ01009623.1, read as the reverse complement.
CTATTCCGAGGAAAAAGCTTACGCAAACCTTTTCCGAAACTGCTAATAAAAAAGTGTGTGCTGCGTTTATTGGCAATTTTTGAACCTTCATAGCGCAATCATATTTTCGATACTTCTTATGTTTGAGAGAAGTTTTAAAGATATTTGGAGAGATATTGATTCGTAAAATAATATATATATCTATATAATATGTATATAATGGTATGAAACGTGTTATAAAGATTGTATAATTGTATTATACATCTTTGTAAAATTCTGAAATATACTTGAGAAATATCACATACGGCCCGTTGAATTTTTTATACATACTTGGCATCGCGACGCTACCGCGACACTTGATCTAAAATTTATGCGTTAGTATTATAAAAACATTTATTTGATTAAACTTTTATGTCTGTTTTTGATAAGTAGATTTAAAGCTCGTATTTATTTTTGTTTAAAATTATTCTCATGAAACATAAATACATTCTTTTCTAGATCTATTTTAATGTATTAAAATTATCTCCGTAGATAATTTTAAATACAATTATTTTTCAAGTATAACGTAAAGTTACAAGAAGACACTCGCATTTATATAAAGATTGTCCAAATAAATAGTGCGGACACTAAATTCGCGAGAATCCATGCGACCACTTGAACATTAAGGACAGCGACGGTGTAGAGAGGAATGGAATCGTTCGTAAGAGATGAAAATAAAACGGGCCGATTCGGAAGGCGGCCTCGAATCAATTCGTATTCATTTAGTGCGCAGGTGTTGCTAACGGTGAAAAATTGTCGTTACCTTTTTCGCAGCGCTTGCGGCCAATGAAAGGCACTCGTTATTTCGCGTTGGCGAACGATGCCGCCTTAGAAGGGTGGATACGGAACTTTCGAATGATTTATCGTTCACAACGTTCTCTCGCCGCTCCCTCAACGAGAGCGATTGCAAGTATCTTTAAGCGGGAGGAAGATCGAGCTTTTCGTATTGTTATACGAAAGTGTGTATTCACGAACGACAAAGTGTGATTTCTTACGTTGTTCTCCATACCCTGTTGTATTTCTGCGATCGAATCATTGAACACAGCTCGACGTTGCGACGAATTTAAAGACACGTACATAATTGAACTTTTGGGAAGCTAGCTTTAGTATTTTTATTATTACATAATTGAATATGGCTATTGAGAACTAATTTTTTTATCTTTTTTCTGTTACAGGTGAGTGCCTATCATCATTTATGTTTGTTATATGCGTTTACGTGGTAAGTCACACAATTATATGGAAATTATGATAGAGGTACTAAACTTTGTAAATAGGATTGTCGGATCGTCTAGTAATAGAACATAACTAGAAAAAATATAATTCAAACATCAATAGATTAGAAATGATTCATTGAATTCTCTGTTCGTTTTAAAATAAATTCAATATTTTTCAATATAAAATTATCTAAAATATTGCGAAATCATTCAGTCGTGAATGATGGAAAAGAAGCGTGGAATAATTCAAATAAAACGTGGCTATGAAAGATTATTTATTTCTACATCGATCACTAGGTCATGATAAATTTATTCGCTAGTGGCTCGGTCGACGTTGCGAAGGCTTTAGAGCTTTAACCGGGCGACGTGATAATCTCAATGGCAGGAGGCAGAGAAGCAGAGAGGGGAAGAGAGCGAGAGAGAGAGAGAGAGAGAAACGCGCGCGTTGATACGATATAAAGCGGAATTTCATTTTAATACGACATCAAGACACTTTGCGAGAATTAATTGAATCCATTTCGCCGTCGCGTCACATACCGCCTCTCGTCTGGATCTCTTTTCTTTCTCCTTCCATTTTTTAACGGCTCGCTTCTATCGAGAGGAACGCCATTTCACCACGTCGTACTTAATTACGGAGTTGAGCGAACGATAGTTAATTACACAATTACGCCGAGAGAGGAAGCGGGCGCATCTTTGGATTCGCACGTGGCGTCACGTCCCTCATGAAGTATCCTGTTAAGCAAAAGACCATAATATAAAATATTCAGAATTATACGAATTATAAAGAACATCTCAATTATATAATCATTTATATATCTTTGCGCATTTTGTGATCATTGTTTCGAAAGTTATTGTGACAATTGACATCGCATTTGTCCATAAATAACAAAATGATCTTTTTTTTTTTTACAGTATAGATATTTTTAATTTTACAATTCATTTTTTTAAAACGACTTTTAGTTTGATAATTTATAATTTCTCTTTAAATACATAGAGCATAATGTTTCTACATTGTAGTAGTTGTTACGATAAACTAAAATACCAATGTTTTTTCAATTTAATATGTTTAACGTGATTTGTTGAAAAAATATCTCGTCAGTTTATTATTATATAATGGCGTCGACACTGCCACGCTGCTTTCCGTGATACGACGTGATAGGACGTGATGTGACACGACGTGATGTGATGTACCATGACAAAGCGTGAGCTCAGGCTGCGTGCGATAACAATACTTCGTCTCTAGACATCTTCGCGAGGGTTATAATTTGAGAAAGGTAAAAGGAGAGAGGTTTGAAGGAAAGTAAACGTTGAGGAGCGAGCGCGTCCATAGAATGGCGAGTAGAGAAAAATTGCGTGATACATGCCCATATAGACGGAGGGGAGAAGGGAGGAAGGGAACTGTGAGCCCTCTCCTATACTGTAAGCCGGGGATGATAACGCGGAGCGTCTCGATTCACACTCGGCGATGAGGTCAGAAGGGACGAGAAAGGAAGGGCGAGGAGGAAGATCTCCGAGCCAGATGTAAGAGAAGGATTATCTCGCGTCGGGTTTCGAATCTGATAGCGAGCGCTCGGGTATAGTAGTGCGGGACTGGAAGAACCGGGCGAGCTTCTCAGAGGCCACGGTTGCGGTGAGAGTGGGTGGTGCTTTTAAGGTATTGGTCCGGAAGCGGGGTGAGAGTTGTGTCGGAGAAAAGAGTCGTGCCGAGCCGCGTTTCACGTACGTACCATCTTGACGTAATACGCGCGTAAAATGGAACTCCCGTGGCAGCCGCCGCGATGATGATACCACTTACTTGAGGGAAACGTTCTGCGTGACCTTATCGTCCGTGTCGATATAAATCGCGCGCTCATTCGCTTGGGACTTTCCGCCACGTCGCGGCTTCGCGATGGCATTCGAGATTAGCCCACAAAATCATCTTTACACCGTCCATCTCTGATTGCTGTTCGCCTGTCATCGACCTAATATTGTCCTTTGAGATTCGTGAGTTATCAGTCATCTTTCATTATGAACGGCCTTCGCCTTGTATATCGAATTTATTCGGGTTAAAAACGCACCTCGACGTCGTAACTTTGAGAAACTTTCCTCTGGGCTGACCGAGTTATTTGACTTCCGACGCGATGCTTCTGACCGATCTAAATGGTTTCCGACAACTTTGCGGGCAGACGCGGTTATCAGACTGGCATATATTTATGGCGCAGTGCGCCATGTCAGAATTTAAAGTATTTTACCAAGTTTTTTATGTTAGTATCCTATTTTGAAGGATTACGATATATATGGAAAGATATCGCATAAATAAGTCATGATATTGTGAACTACGATGTATAAGAGATTTTAATTTTCTTATATAGTTTTCTTAAAATATTATAAACGAATTATCTTCGTATCTTATGAATTTTATTTGTCTTTACTTTTACATTCTTACTCATTTTTTTAAATCTCTCTATGATGATAATTTAATATTATTGTTAAATTATTTTTATAATACATTTTTTTTAGTTGTAGAACTTACTATTAATAGAACTTAATATTTTTTGAATGTTTATTGTTTATCTTTGGGATTGGAATTCTTGGTTATTGAGCGAGATTTTAATTAGTTTTACTTGATTAATATTAGAATATTGATTTATGTCTTAACGTAATGTTATGATCAACTTAAGCATTGCGATTTTACAAAAGGAGATTTCTAGAATTATTTTTTTTCCTGTTAAGATTATATTATAAAACTTATTAAGGGAGTATTCTCATTTGAAAGACTAAAAAAGGTGTTTTTCAGAAATGTTTTTTAGGAAGAACTTAAAAATTTATAACCAATTAATATCAAACTTTTCATACTCTTTTACTATCAGTTTAATAATATTTTACTATTTTTTAAATTTAAAAAATTACTATTTTCTCGTGTGCTGATCATTAATAGCTTGCAAAAAAAGCGGTGGGATAAGTAATTGCTCTCTTCTTGACTTCACAATAATTATTATCCTTTTATAAAATTCTGTTCATAAAAATTTAGTTAAAAAATTTTTTAAGATATTGAACATTTCTTAGAGATAATAATATTTTTACATTGATTGGTAAATCTGATTAAATATACGATACATTACTAAATTTACGTACCAAGAATACCCCGCAAAATAACTACGCTGCTTACACGGCAGATTCTCCCGTGGGACTCGTTCCTCTCTAGCTGCTTCCTTACTCTTTGATCTTTGAACCGTCCCACGGAATCGCTCACGTGACTTCGAGTTTAAGAGCAGTTTGCGGGTCCCGAGGTATATCTCCCACAGCGGATTAATGTCGACTGAAAAAAAATAGACAATTCTGTTATCCGTGTAACGAGGTATATCTAGGAGTTTCTCTCGGGTATTCCCGGGTCAACAGGCAGTAGTGGAATTCTGTCGATCGGACAATCATGATCCGCAAGGATTTTCGCGAGTGAGCGGGGATATCTACCGCGTCTTCGAGTCTCAGATTGATAAGAGTCGAATCGGATTATTATGGCGTCTGTGTGCCGTGTCGTGCTCTTGCCCTCCTCCCCCTTCCCTCCCCTCTCTCTCGGAACTTTTCGCGACGCCAACAATTTCTCGGCGAAATCGGCGCTAGCGGCTGCAAGGCGGCAGGTGTTGCTCGGAAGTGAAGATGATGAAAGATGACGGGCCGTCGCCCCGGGTGAGGATCTCTCTGACTGGTGCCTTCCATCGACCCCGTCAGTTCGAGCATGAAATTACCGGGCCGACTGAAACGCGAGTGGTTGCTTGCGCGGAAATGCCGCAGGATGGGTAAACGAGATAGGGGGTTGGAGACTGTGTCTGCATGTATGTGTGTGTATGTGTGTGTGTGTGCGTAGGGCGTTGATGGGTGGTGGTGGAGGATGCAGCGGATGGGTTATACGGGAGGAGGAGAAAACGTCGGATAGAACCATCGTACGAACGCGAGAGACGTAGAGAGAAAGACGGGAAAAGTCCACGAGCGAGATAGAGAAGACGCGGAGAGAGCTAGAAAGAGAGATGTAATTTATTAACTCCAGGATGAATAACATCCCGAAATTGTAGGACTTGGAGCAACGTGAGGTGCGAAACGTTCACGGATTCACCCACGTGACTTTGAGTTTAAGAGCAGTTTGCGAGCATCAGGATATAGTTTCCGGAGCGGATTAATATCAGCCAACCAACAAATAACTAACAGATCTTCTCCATGTACTAATAATCACGAAATATCATTTTCACTTTCATAATTTTATCATTTTAAAATAAATTAGTTCAAATATCGCTAAAAATAGATTGAAGAAGATTAATTTTATGCCATACACATTTCGAGAAGTTTCGAGAGTCATTATGGAGAAGTTTCGGGAATCATTAATCGCGAATTAAGCGTCGTATTATTTATCGAGGATTAACAAAAAGCTCAGATAACCAAATGAATAGCCTAATCAAACTAAGCTACGGTAAATCGAGAAGAAGAGAAAGGGGAAGAGACGAAAGGGAGGGAGACGAGAGAGGTGGAGGGAGAACAAGAACAGAAATAGGGATGATAAGGGGAAGAGGGAGTAGCGGTGAAATCAATTATTGTCATTCCAGTCTGTAGTCACTATCCTGATGTATGTTGACTCCGTGATGTATGTTGCTCTGCTTCGGTAACACAACAATCCGTTATTCGAGCCAGGTTGCGACCTCTTCGCATCCGCCTTGAAGTTTCTCTCTTCGTCTTTCTCATTTCCCCTCTGTCCCCGTCTTCATCGAGTTGCGCTTCAAAATACCATTACATCACGAGCGGGCAATTTGTCACGAATAGTGCTTATTAGGCAATTCCACGGCATCGACGCGTCTACGATGCCGTGAATTTCATTAGGATCGACCTACCGGGATTGGTATTAGGCGTCGTTCGTCTCGTTACATCAGCATTTCCGGTCGGTATGCGGCGAATCTCCGTTACTCGGCCAGGGGATCGTTTAATCCTGAAGCAATCGCTCATAATTAATCTACGCCATGTGTCGCCTTCTTAACGAGCAGACAATGGCGATTGGAAGGCTCTCTCGGTGCCAGCTAAAGCGTTAATCTCCATTTCTTCGATGAAGGTCGACAAGGACTCCGTTCGTTCAATTCTGTCCTCGAACGAGGAAACTAAGTTAGATATCTTAGCTATCGTAACGAATTTAGTAAGAGATTTGACAAGAGAAGCAAACAATTTGGGAAAATCGAAAAAGATGTGAAAGTGGATGGGAAATTACAAGAGAGAAATTGTTAAGATTCGATTAATGCGGCTTAATATAATAATCTCTATATATAATAATATAATAATATAATAATATAATAAATTCTCTAATTTTTTTTCGTATGTTATGTCGTAATTTTGCATTTGCAAATATAAAATTTTTCAATAAAATTAAGAACTTTTGTTTTAACCCTTAAACACGTAAGTGGGTCAGAGAGACCCTATATGAAGCTTCGAACGCT
>QKQZ01009605.1:0-63056 GCA_003595255.1 Solenopsis fugax | reverse complement strand
TAAGTATTTACATTTTGTATATATTATATATAATATTTAGTTGTATGACAATTTCATATTATTTAATTATAAATAATATGTCCTAAATCAATTTTTATTAGATATATCTATTTATACATTTGTATAATTAATTTGGAATAAAAAATATTGCAAATTATTTTATTCTTTCATTATTAAAATTTTTTAATTTTAAGCACGAGTCGAAAGTTCTTAGGTACATGAATTTTATTAATGTAATTAAGTGTTATTAATTTTCTCTGAATTTAAATGCAATATCAATATAGTCATATTTCCGATTACAATTTCAATTTATTAATGAAAACTAAAATAAGCGTAAATCATGTACTGAATAAAAAAATTAAAAGTGTAGTGTAAAGAATACTGCAATTTTTATCTTTTCGATAAAATTCTCAATGTACCAAAATTTATGGTGGCTCTTCGTCCTTTCTATCAAACTTAGAATCTGTCAATGTCATACTTTGATGGATGGTGATCGAACAAATGACGAAATATCGCGAAGATAAACCATTCGCCAGCCATATCACAATATATTATTTCATATGAACATTGATTATTTTTGTTATTAAGTTTTAAAATATTTATTTTTGGCCGTGAATTTCCCGTGATGAATTGCACAGACTTCAATTATCAATCATCTTTAAAAATTAAAATAATAATTCTTTCCGAAAGGATTACTTTTAAAAAATTATTAACTGTTGATTCAACTTGAAAGATATTACGTTTGTATTACTTTTATAAAAAATAGTTATAATTGTGATTACTGTAATAATTTATTTAGAGGACATTCTATTTTATATCTCGAATTTACAACTATTTCATTAAAAAATTCCACATCAAATACAAAATTTATAAAGCGATCTATAAAAAATGATTTCTAAAATTATTTTATAATAACTATAAGAATAAAAAAATAATCATATAAGATGAACTATGTTAAAGACACAACATTCTGAATTACTTCTATTATGTCAGTCTCGTAAATCAAAGAATCACTTAAACTGCCACTTTTTTTCTCAAACTGCACTGAAAATACATTCTACTTTAATTTAATGAACGAAAAATATGTGAGGCGATATTGGTAAAATAATTTGATCGCATGGGAGAGATGATTTGTCGACTGTTGTAAGAGGGAATCGAGATGGAGAACTTACATTGTTCGATGGTGAACGGTACCTTGTCGCGCTTAAAAATATATACATCCGGTGTTCGAGTACAGGATAGAGCTGGAAGAGTCACCTGTCCGCCACGAATGATTCCTTCGCGTAACACTGTTCCGAGGCTCAATAGAGACGCGATGGAAGGGGGTGCGTGCGCATTCCTATTTCGAGTTTCGAGCTTCGGCTGTTGTATCGCGGCTGTATCGATTCATCCCCACTGTGCACTTACCCCTTCGTGGTGGGGTATGCAGCCAGCAGTCCATTCTTCACGAGGCAAATTTTTTTTAGATTTTAAAAAAGCACCATGTCACGTATAATCTTCGACATTTTTATAGATGAACTTATGGCTTTTAGTTAATGAATGATTTTTCTTTTCCTACGTTACTATCCAATGAAAATTGCCCGCACTTATAATACTTTCAATAAAATGTAAATTACTTCAAGAGAACCGAACAAGATAATATTTTTTCAAAATATTTGTTACAAACAGTTTATATATGTATTCATTTATATATTTCGTTTTGCTATTTTAATATTTTTGTTTTTTCTATATCTTTTTTTATAAAAGAATTATATATTATATTTTGATATTAATAATTGATAATAATCATTTCTAAAACTCTGTTAAGTGATCATTTAACATCGTTAAAAGTTTCAAAAGCTCATACTAAATGCCTTTGTACCTTAGCAAAATAAACTTGTATTAAGAAACAAATTTCGATGAGTGTAACATGGGCTTGTATAGTATTCTCCCACCTCGACCAACATCCCTCTCCACTAGGGGTATCGCGTACAGCCTCCTACTACCCCTCTAACGCCGATGCTACATTCGTAGTTCAAGCTATGCTCGTTGGATGACGCCAGCATTTGCTTTTTCAGGGAAAGTTCTGTGGCAAGATACACCCCCTCGTTGGTAAAGTGGGCATTCTTAGCGGGGTAGCTTAGAAAGTTTGCGCGCGCATGCCGCGTAATAGTTTCATATCTATGTGCAATCTTCGCTTCCTGAGAAACGAATGTGGGATCGAACGTGAAAAAAGAGGGGAAGAAAAACGTGGGATATACGGATAGACGGCCGGTCAGGGCGCAAGGAGGGGGAGGGGGAGGTGGTTGGAAAAAATAATACTCACGCCACGTACGGGACTACAGTAATTTTCAGAGCGCTCGTGCTCGGCTTGCTTGCAGCAGGGTAAGCGTGACTGGGGGCGATAGCATCGAGATCCCGCTAGGCGGATAAGCAGCCGCCAGCTTGGCCGTTTTATTTTCTAGTTTAAAATGTAAAATAACGGGAATTTCGCAAATTACAGCGGCGTGCGTTATTTGTACAAAGTAATGCGGCGAGCGTGCCCGATTCTCGCTTTCATCCCCCCGTGCTGTGTTTCCACAGTCCGCGACTGACTGTACCTCTCCACCTGCAGGCCATCTTGTCGGTACACGATTGTCTACCGTTCGTATTCGCTTTTGGATTTTTTTACACAGTACACGCTACCATTATTTTTAGGACTGAATTTAAAGCATGGAAGATCTAGTGTCGTTCGTCACGGGAATGTGAGAATGAGAAACCTTTGTATTTTCACGCGAGCGGACGTTTATAGCACTTCACACAAATGCTTCACATTATTATTGCACTTGAGAGATTCCACAGATAAATCGAGAAATCAAATTGAATATAAATTAAATATAATCAATATATTAAAAATAACATATTTTAAATTCATAGCATTACTAAATATAAAAAAGACGCGAATTTAATTAATGAAACAAATTTAAAAAATACTTGATTTAATTTAATTAATTTATCGATAAAGATGTAATGTACACAGATACAATTGACTAATTTATTTTTAGAGTGCAATACTGTAATAATATCTAATATTGTCATTATACAAAATAAAATGGAACAAAAACAATGTCTCAATGCTGATACGCTGTTCATTTCTCGCAAAGAGCTACGAATGCACGCGCTTTGTTGACAGAAATGAACCGCAGAGTTATGTGTGTTTACACTGCACCCGTGAATTTCACAATGGGTCGCACAATGCACTATGGGCTTCAACATGCATCACTATAGCAATCAGAATCAATGAACAGAGCACTCTCGGTGGCCGCCACAATACAGAATTGCGAAATATTTTATATGTTTTCCTTTTTTTTTGTCATCGACGTTACGTACAACGTATGTACGTGATAGGGGAGATAGATAGAGTACCGGAGGAAGCGAGGGACGTGTCGACATGGATACGTGTACCGTTGACCGTATATGCATGTATACTTAGGGAAGCGGTGGGTGTTCGGGCCGGTCGGTCTGCGGAGAGTCACGCAGGGAGTAGTGCGTGCTTCACGCGACACAACCCCCACTACAGTCGCAAAATCCCTCGCTAAGTCATTACTATTAATAACTAGACAGAGAGAATACCACGGGCAGGGCATATTATTATTCATAATGATGCGATTCATTTCCCTCGAACCCCTCGGCGGCGTTTTCTCTCCTTCTCGCTTTTCTTGTATTCACGCTCACCCTCTTTCTCTCTCTCTCTCTCTCTCTCTCTCCCTCTCTCCCTAAATTTCATCTCCCTGCCACATTGACACTTGCTCTCTCGCTTTGTCTCGCATCTCCTTTCGTCACGCCGCGCAAGTGCGTCTTCTATCCTCTATCAATTCCAAGTTCCTTCCGCCGCATCCTCTTTACTCGACGGAACTCCCGTAATCGTATTAACATGCAAATATTCACTTGCTAAGGCGTCGAAAATTGCCAAACGTCTCGATGCGCCGTACATATTTGAGAGATGTGATTTCGCAAATGCGAGACGCGCTGCGTACTAAATTTGATGATAGCGATATTCTTCTAGGATAATCTAACGCGAAGAAAAAGTTTTATAATATCCTTGTCTTTTCTCAGAAACGATGTATATAATGTTTGAACTTTCATATTACCAATTTTACAACAAAATGCTAAATGACTTGACTTAATACTCGAATTTTTTCATATACACATTTATTAAATATCATTGCGTTCTTTTCCTTTCTGTATTATATTTAAAAAATTTTGCATATTTAAAAGTATCAGAATGTCTGCTTGATATATAAGTTAAATCACGCATTAATTTTTTCACGATGTTAAATTTTGGCATAGCGGAAAGTGTAATGTTCAGAAACTTTGATTCATATAATACTTTGTAAGTATTAGGAGCAAATTATTATTTATGTTTATCCAATATATTTTTTATCTATTTTACATTCTTATATTTTCATTTTATTTTACTTTTATGTTAGCTATCTGAACTACGTAAACAGCAAAATTTTCAGAAATTTTCGCCAAGGAAAAGAAAGCACATAAACTTTAATAGCTACGACGAAGAAAAGAATGTTTTCTTTGGACGATATGAGACAGATAAATCTAAAATGTAAATACATTCAACTAATATTATGGAAGCTAAACTTGCTTGAAAATGACTATGAGACTAAATATTATAATATTAAAATCATACGAGATATTAAGATCTTTTCAAATTATTTCTAAATTTATACATAACTTGGATACATATAATCCTTCATTTGTATTCTTTTTCTTTATTCAATGAAAAAATGCAATTAAATAAAACGATGTTGAAAAAGGTTACTTAAATATTTTCACTTATTTCATGTAATTATTTAGTACTTTCTTTTCTAATTTGATAACAAGAGTTAATAAATTGAATTCTCTGAATCGTGCGTTTGTATTTGTATGTAATTTCAGTAGAAACGTAGAACGTGACACGAAAAGATCCATCAGCTTATACGTACAGGCGGGATCTTTACTTTCCACGAGTCAACGGTGCGCTAATTAAATCAAGCTGAACTACATTCCACTGAGCGATGACGATAAGACCGCACCATATATTTCCGGAACACGAGTATTCCAGCGGTATTCATTTTCGGTCGCTTTTTCATCACTCTCGAGTCACCGTATAGCAGGTCGTTACAGCAATTTATCATTCGTGCCTGTGACTGCCGTTTGATCAATGGAACACGAGATCTTGTCTTTGAAGAACGGTCGGCGAAACTGTAACAAGTTCGTCCTATAAGGGAAATGGATAAACGACGGTGGTTATGTCGCTCGAGAGGGTGGCTGTGCCACGTTACGGATGTAACGTCAGCGCGGACGTAATGCCAGGCTGGCGCGATAGGGCCGAGATACAGTAGGGTTACGTAGCTATTTGCAGAGGGTACGGTACGGTGAGATGCGGAAGGGGTAGCAGCTTAACTTTGCCTCCTTATTTCCCAGCAGACTTGCTCGCGCTACTCTCTGCCCTCTCGCCCACACCTTGCGAGCCTTCCTCTCCCTGCGCCTCACTCTACCCCCACGCCTCACACCCCCGCGTTCGCACGCGCCCGTGCTACCCATCGCATTCTATGATTTACAACCAGCGACGCTCATCTTGTAAACAGAAACGTCCACGCTATTTGCGATTCTGTCCGCATCCCGCCGCGAATTTGCGTCTTCTTCCTGGCGCGTCATCACTCAAAATTCATCGCGCGGTCTCTTTGTTTCAGTCGTATGCAAAAACGCTGGCGCAACTGGCGACGAAACGCTACAAAAGGGAAGTGTGCGGTGCCGTAGACATTCGTGAAAATTGAATGAATTGCTCGGGTCGGCGCACCGACGAAGTGGATACGCGTTTCGGCGGTGATGCGTGTTTTTGCTACACCGTGATGTAGTCCTGACACGTGAAGCTAAGGACGTGAAACACCGCCCACGTATGATTTAGTAGGGTAACGTGTCTAGAGACGAATAAAAGGAAACTTAAGTCGAAGAGTGTATCCTTCGTCATCTATTATAAAATTGCAAGTTTCTGCGCAGAGTTTGTGAACGTAACAACGCATTACATTCACTTCTCATTGTATACATTTAAATATTTTAAAATATAAATATCTTAAAGGATTATTCATCCTGAAAAAAAATCATACATATTTGAGATGTCGGAAATCGAAAAAAAATTGCGCGAAACTGCAAGAATTATAAAGTTCCATAGTCGTAAAGTTTACTCCAAGTAGAACTTCAATATTGATAAAAGTTTCACACTCAAATAACAAGTTCAAGAAATGAAAGATTCAACATATAAAAATCAAAAAAGAAATTTGTTTCTCACAACACTCCCCCGGCAATAATATTATCTACTAGTAGCATATCTTAAAAGTTATACCCACACGCTTTTAAAAATAAATATGACGATTAACAAACACATTGATTACTGAGATAAAATACATTAAACTATCAAATGTTTGCTTTCATGTGAAAAAGAGTCAACTTACAAATGTATGCGTTACACTAGCATAGAAAAGGCAGTCGACGGCAAGTAGTATTTTAGTTGAGAGTACCCAGGTGCCATACCACTAGTTGCTAAGTGCAAATAGTCAGCTTTGGAGAGGGCTCCGAGGTCCCAGACTTATTTCACGGTAGAACGAAAGCGGGATACTTCGGAACGCTGGGAATTCCAAATTCAGATCCGGGAATCCTACCGTGAGTTCATTGTTAAGCGTTTCCCCTTTCTCTTACACTCTCTATTGTGAAGTACGTAAAATGACGTACCACACTTACCTACTTAATCAATGCGAATAATGTATGAAAGGTAATTGTACTGAAAATTGATACATCACAAAGAATACTATTTCAACGCGAATAAAAAACACATCATCAAATACAACGTAGTCGTATGTCGTATATACATACAGTGCACATACATATTTCTCCCTTATCCATTTTTAAGTTAAATGTTTTATTTTTTATTCACGGTAAAAGTATTATTTATTTCATTTAAATAACATTGTGAAAACTAGATTTTTTTCTATACCTCCTTTTCCCTTTTTCCTCTTTTTTTTTTAATAGAATATGTTACTTTTACACGTTTCTCCGATAATATCGGCATATTAAAAACATATGACGATTTAAATAAATAGTATCAAACTCGTAGTTAAATTAGAACAAATGAAATAAACTGGATGAAGCTAACAAACTTATTTTTAAAATAAATCCAGATATAATTTTAACAGATAGATAAATACTTTTAAAAATTTGTAAACTTCAAACAGTAATTGAAATATCGATTTTCTTGTTTACAAGTTTCCCTACAGTCTGTTTTCCGTAACGACGAGGTACTATTTTCTGATCATAATTAAAATCGGATAACAATGCTCAAATTGGAGATATCTGACGAATGTTTTCCGTATCGCATTTTCGCAGAGGTAAAAACAGACCCGCTGTGAAAATGGCTACGTTAAAGAGTAGAAGGACGTATCGATGCGGTTCGAAATGTGATACCTGGCATCGGATTTCTCGGTAGGTTTTACGTATGAATTGTTTTTAACCTGACGGTTATAACGCCAGTCGAGCTATCGATTTTGCGGCGTAACCTAATCACATACGCGGATTCGGGATATCGCGGCATGAGCGAAGCTTTAAATGGGAGAATCGGAAAGTAGGAAGAGGACAGAAACGTCAACGCGACAGAATGCAGTTGAAAGGTTACATGATCGTGCGATCGGGGAGCTATAGGAAAGGCTTGACTGGTCGACAAAGCGTAACTGCACTCTCAAAAGGATGCCTTCGGTACATACCGTACAATATATGAGAATCCCGTGAATTGCGGAGGCGACGTTTTGCTTCTATACGCTATACTGTATTCTGTAAAAAGTTTTTTTCTCAATAACGACTTCTGTTTGAGGTAGCTGAGTTATACTCAGCTTCAAGATCAAACAACACTGAGTGATGCGTAAACATAAAACAAATTTTGCTGAAACTCTTGCTGTGTATAAGAAATACGTATTGTGACATGAATAATTTNAAAACAAATTTTGCTGAAACTCTTGCTGTGTATAAGAAATACGTATTGTGACATGAATAATTTTAATTTTTAATATTTATATAATAAAATATAATTATTATATACACACGCACACTAAATAAAGAGATGATATGTTGCTACTGTACGTAAAAATATGCTTTTGCCTTGATACCTTTTGGGAACAGTTATCTTCTTTTGTAATATTAACTACTACAAGTACCCAAAAATTAATATAAGAGAATTAACAATTTGCAATTAGCATATAACATTAATTAGGAATATAATAATTTTGCTGTTGCCTTTAATGAAACACCTTATGTATACTTATATACATACTTTTCCCTGTTTGAAACGTACGTTTCAATTTTCTGTGTCACTTGTCTCANTGTTTGAAACGTACGTTTCAATTTTCTGTGTCGCTTGTCTCGCTTGTGTCTTCTTTTTGTCCAATTACAGTTTTGCCGATACTTCCCGACACGTTCGCGATGATTATTATCGGAGTACAACCAGTCGATACTTTATTAAAATTGTTAGCTTCGCCAGTANTCTTTTTGTCCAATTACAGTTTTGCCGATACTTCCCGACACGTTCGCGATGATTATTATCGGAGCACAACCCGTCGATACTTTGCTAAAATTGTTAGCTTCGCCAGTTCGAAAAAAGACGTTTTCCATAAAAAATTATGTTCTTTATAAGAGATATAATACTTATTAAAATATTTTTGTACTGCATTACGTTGGATTGCTCTGGTATACTTTACGTATTCAATAATACAAATTATTTGAGATCACGTAGAACGTATTTGCGTATCGTAAAAACACCCAACTTCTGTCAATAATATGCGTGTGATCAAAGTACCAATTTTATTTTGACCTTCACCAACTCTCGTACCTAATATAGCGCTCCCGATTACCTGTACTTTCGTGGATGTCGCGCATGCACGATTTTTTTCCTGTCATCCTTGAGATTGTAATTGACTCATGGAACAGTGAGCTGATGCAAGTAGCAAAAGAGAGTCTAATCGATCACGTTGGCTAGGCGTTTAATCTACCATTCTAGCGTAGTGTGACAGCTCTGCTCGTTTCTCATTGCCGTTTTGCAGACAGCAGCAAAAAGTTTATAGCGCGGTACTAAAACAGTGCACGTAGATGCTCTATTAGAGCGTTCGAACGGAGGCTTAGTCCCAGTAATAATGTTAAACGCGTGGCAGACGTACTTTTTTTCTTGATAATTTAACACGGGGGACGTTTTGGCGTATAAAAACACATGGGTACAAAGTGTTCCGTCCGGCGCCGCATAAATTCTGCAGTTTATCGTGTCATCCGAGCAGTGCGACAAAAATTGGAGATACACGCCAATTTGGCGTATAATGGCGCACGAAAAATAGAAATCCACATGTCTCGCATATGTGATCCCGTCGCTGTTAAAGAACGTCAATCTCACGGTATGACGGTAAAAATTCCGACAAACCAGAAAAAATTATTCGCAACGCGTCAGTAATAAATCGAAATGTAAAAATGCAGAACAAAATAATGACGTCAGATGTCACATTATAACGCTTGCCACGATCTATAATTAGTTATTATTCCTCGATAAACCTAATCTCAGTAAAAGGCGAAGCAAAAGTGCAACGAATCGATCTGAATAGCTGACAGCGGAACGTTTAATCTACCATTTTAGCCGCGGGCACGACAGGCTCGCTCGTTTCTCACTGCCATTTTGCAGACAGTGACAAAAACTTTATAGCGTGGCGTTAAACCGGGGCACGTAGATGCAAGAATAGAGGTAGGGGTGCAAATGGAGGAGATTGCATTTGTGGTGAGACTTCACTGCAAAGGACATTTTCATATTTGTTCAGGAAACGCATGTTAATAGACCGCTATATAATCTTGCAGTAAGAACAAAATATGTAGTAAAAAATCATACTTATTTTTTAAATATAATTTTAAAAAGTATAATTGAACAGTATTTAAATTACTAAAGTAGTATTTTATTAAAATTTCTGTACACTTCTTTTACTGAATGAAAGATCTGCGTAAAAATCTGATCTTTTCTTCTGATATTCAACTTTGCGTAATAAATTATTACAAGTTTGCATTTAATGATTATGTAAAATTTATACGCAAATTTAAATAGTACTCCCTTGTTATTTATTCATGTGCCATTATTTGCAAATACGCGCGCGCACAGTGATAACACACGTTTAGCTAACTATCTGTGTGTTAGACCGGGGAAATATAATATATTTATTATTTAATGTTACATAGAGAAGCAGTTAGGGAGCAGCTTTCAGTTTACACGATTTATCTCATATCATACGGAGCGTAATATCACCGTGTGATACATCCATGCTACCGATACACTTACTAGCTAGCTCCCATTATAGCCAAAGCAGCGATGTTGGACGAACGCACGTAGGGCGTTAAACGGAACCATTACCCCAACCCGCTACCATTATTGCTCATTTATCGATGAAAGCTCAGTGAAATTATTGGCAATAGGCTCAACGTGATACGATTCTATACTCATCTGTTGTCTATATACATATCTATATGTGATTCCTGTTTTGAAACTCTTACTTATTTGATTTGATTTGCTAGATTAACATGTTTGACGAGATGTTTAAAAAATGTAATTTAATATTTCAATCATTTGTATCTGGTGTATAAAATCATCTCAAAGAAAATATCAGCCTCAATTGAGATTAGATGAAATATACATCAGCATCAAGTCTTAGGCAATTTTAATAATTGGATGGAGAAAAAGTAATTGATTAATTAAATTATTAAGCTATCACATGTTATTATTATAGAGAAAATAAATTGTTAAAATTAAACAGAATGGAAAAGAGTTCTCGTTCGTGGCTCTGAGCCCTATATTCTGTTTTCGTGCAACGCCGTGGCTATATGTGAGTTAGGTAGCTGACGTTAATCCCGAAGAAACGATACTTGGAGAAAGGAATGGGGACGGTGTTAAACGGAGCTATTACCCAACTCACCGTCATTATTGCTCATTTATCGGAGAACGACTGCAGTAACTGCTGTCTCCAAACTTTGCTTATTTACCGTTTCGTGAAGATCTCAAATATTGTTAAATATGTAAAAGGTACTTTGCTTGGCATAGTTGCGAAAGCACATAATAATGCTGTTAATTTTTATTTAGGTCACACTTTTAATTTGTTTATCTACTGTGTACGAAAAATTTGTGCTTCTTTTTGATAATTAATCGCGACTGTTTTCGTCAAACTTTTGATATTTTATTAATTGTAAATAATATTGAAACCCATCATAATTACAAATTTAACGCCCATTTAAATATACCTAAATTTAATTTGCAGCAATAATTGCAGAAAGCGCAATCTCTTAAATATAAAGTATAAGTGCAAAGAATATTGCAATGACTAATCGATTTGCACAAAGCTCTGAATTTGATGTTGCAAGATTGCTAATCAACTGCAAAACGTGTTATACTGAGCCGCAGTGACCACATTCGTAATGTGATTTTCTAATACACTCCAGCTGTGATACGCGCAACCTGTAGCACCTAGACCAACGCCGCGATCGGAACTTTCGAAAGTTCACGCTCGTAAACGCGATCAAGGAGGATTACAGCTCGGTAGTATTTCCGCCATGCGAGTACAACAGAGGGTGTAACGTCGGGTTTGCGTGTTGCGCCCGACATGGCGCGATAAACGTTCGAGTACGCGTAAACCTGGCCTTATACCGTTGCCGAGCTTACGTCTTCATACGAGCCGTTGTTACCTTCATTGTCGTACTCGAATCAATCGTCGTCAACGGGACCGCCGACATCACGCTGACACAAAAAATGATAGATAGACATAACGATATACTGAAAATAATGCCATGGCGGACACAACACTACGTAAACAGCGTTGCAAATAAAAATAATAAATTGCCAAGTAAAATAATGTAAAAGGAATCATTTAGTACTATCTTTATCTCCCAATCTTTATCTCTTATTCGAATAATATGATTACCGGTTAAAAAGATACACAAATATTGTGTGTGGACGCGCGCCGATAATTTTTTTATATACAAAAATTACTAACTCCATTCTCAATACATTTTATTTAATTAGTTCTAACGTGTTACGTAAATTCAAAATCATCAAAACAACTTCACGATTACTATTCCGAAGAGAGAGGCTCTGATATTAAAGCAAGAGTATTAAAAAAGTGAAAATCGCCACAAAATAAGGAGAATTTATTTTAAATTGCGGATAAGAAAAAAGAAGAAAGCTGACCCTCGGCACACACTCTGTTCTTTGATAATGTTCCATAAAATCGCTTACGCAAGTTTAAATCTATGCATGACTGCCTACAAAAAGAAGCCATGTTCAATAGGTATACTTCAAAAAGCGTTCGCTATAACGTAAGGCCATTAAAAACTTAATGACACCTTTATCAGTAAGCCTTTATCGCATTGCCTCCTTCAGTACAATACTGAGCGCGGAATCGCACTTTGGCACCGTGTTTAAAAAGTTCGCGAACGAATCGTCTTACGCGGCGTATTTGACCCTCTGGCAAAAGGGGTTTTTACCCTTTACTTATGCGTTTATGCGATCCGTGACACGCACGCTCGCGCGAATATTAGCGCACGCAAAGCACACGGACGACGTACGGCTTGCATAAGTATGTTACCTGCCGGTACGTAAGTCCGATAATTAACGAATATGCTAATCAGGTGAATAGAAAAGGAAGGGCCTATAATTAGCTCAGGGCGCGATACAACGGTCACGTTAATTATTCAGGCCTTGTTCTTTACGACCCTGCGACCAACTGTAATTAATTTTCGAATGACGTGACTGCAAGGAGGTTGCATCTATTAGCATTGTCGAGGTATCAGGTGACTTATGCATGTGACAGTTGGTATGTCTCGAGATATGTCGATACTCGATCACGATAAATTCTACGAGCTAAAAAGTTCAGAGCACCTGAATACCTTTAAAATCTATCTGACAACATAATCTTTCGATTGTTGATCATTCGCAAGTTTTTTAAGAAATATCTAAGATTTATGATTTAGATTAGTAAATTATCTCTAAGTTTCTAAGTTTTTTAAAATTATAAATACGTGGCACCTTCAAATGCAGGTGTTATTCTGTTTTTAAGATACTTTTTGTTGTATATTTATAATTGAATTTTATATTTTATAAGAAATATTTCAGGTTTATCGGTGTATTCATAAGTAAAAACAGAAACGTGCATTCATACGCGTATAATGCTCGGACGTTTATGAACAAGAAAAATTGAAGTAATACGGAACGAGACACACGCTCGTTTTTCAGATGCCTGTCCCCATATCTGAGCGCAGCACATCAATTTGACCTGATCTCTCTATCAGTCAACGCCCTTCGCTTTCTTCTATCATGCAATAAAACTGGAAAATCCTTACACCGACGTATGTGCGAGCATTTTCTGCTTTAAATAAAATTTTTATATTGAAAGATTCAAAGGCAAGATAATATAAATTCTAATATCTCTGTGTTATTTCTTTCAAAAAAAAAAAAACGAAATTAGCGTTTTGTTCACGTTTACGCTTTTTATCCTTTCACATCAGCATCATTTACTTTTTAACTAACCCAACGTGACATAAAAGTTAGGCGAAAAAGCCAATGTTTTTTCTTCTACAATACGAGCATCACAAAAACGCAGTATTTCCAAGGGGGACTTATGGAGCAACCGGTTTGAATGGACAACTATTAGTCAGGGTGTAATTGCGCGTAAATAAAATCCGTTATAGTTACCATAGCTGATCCCATTTAAATAGCCAATGAATTTGCTAAGGACAGTTTTCTCTTAATAGTCACAAGATTAACGTTTCGTTTACGATCATTTTATTTTAATCTTTAAAAAACAAACTAAATTAAACCTAATTAAAACTACAGCTCTATATCATTTTATAAATGTTACTTTTCTTTACCATTCTTTTTGTTTCTTATATTTTTATATTTTATATTTTTATATCGTCTTTTACGTTCATTAAAAAATTTAGTTCTTTAAACAGAAATTAACCAGAGAATAGAAGTGTTGTACGCAATATAAATACGCGCGAAGAACATGATCGCTAATGACTACAAACGCGTTTAATCGAAATGTATGCTAGTTTTAACAATATACCCATTAATGTTAATGCCACGTTAACAACGCAAGGGGACAATTTAGTGGTGACAAACAAAAGCGCGAGTCCACAACTCGGTCTGCAGCCGGCTCGTAATGATTATCGGAGATATTTAATTAATTAACATGTCCAGACCCGCGCTTGACTAATATATGATACCTATACTACTTGACATCGACGATATTACAATACACTCATTTCGCATTGACGGCGCATAAATGTATGTGCTCAGTGGGACGGAAATTGGCTGAGAGCAACGTGTATACGCGTCTACGCGATAGAACGAGTGTGACAAAGAGAGAAAGGCAGAAAGGGATGCAGATGCTAGATAACGAGCGATGGATACGGAAAAATGGGTGAGAGTAGTGACGAGGCAGATACGGATGGAAAATGAGACAGAGAGAACGATCGTGCAGAAGAGCGATGTAATTCCAATTTTACGCACTAATCAGGCGAAACGAGTAATTGCTTTAATCCTGTCGATAATTTGTTCGAATAATTAGCCAACGCTTTGAGTATCGCAGAAGCATTGTATGGAAGCGATCGACTTTTCATGACCTCTTCCGGTGAACATTTCGTGCAATCGATATCCGTCAAAGACAGTTCTTTGTCAACGTTATGTGTGTGACTGGCATGGCAATCAGACTATATTTGACATTTATCGCTTCAAATCGCTGTGTAATGACATTTCCACGTTATAAGTTTATTTATAGAAATAGATTTATCAGTTCATTGACCAAAGAGAGAGAAAAGATAATAACAAAAATAATCACTTTATCATTAAATGATTTTCTAAACAATTATTCTTGTCTTTGTTTATAATAGTTATAATATTTGTTTATAATAGTTATGTTAAAAAATTTCTTTTAGTTGAAACTTTTCTTACTATTTATTGTACTGATAATAAAAGCCTAATATTTGAAATAACCTTATATGACGTGAGTTAGATGCTTTTACGTCCATAGAATAGTTCTCTCGATTTAACTTTGCGGATATTATTAATTTGGTTTATGAAATACATTGAGAGAACGTTAATATGTGAAAAGACTTCTAAATGGCATTGCTCCAAACAAATTTGTGCAGCCCTCTTATCAACGATTCTTCTAAAATGAAACTCACTCGGGTCAAAAATTGGAAAGGATCCCACCGTAATACTTATCGCCCCTGCATTAACCCCCACTTAATTCACGAAGATAAACTTGCAGAATTCTCTAAGGGTTAGGGTGGTAGAGCCTCATTTGATATAGCTTCGTCATTTAGTCGGAACCTCGTTATTCCAAAGCGGTGGAACGTAGCGGTGCAAGAGGGTCAAATCGATTCCCTTACCGTTGCAAGACCTTAGTTAGATTTAGATTAAACGCAGTAAAAAAAAGTCAGCGGTCAGGAAGCTATGGAGGTAAGTAGTTGGCAACTGCTCCCCCGTAACCGGTAGGGAGACAAAAGTTTCGCGTTTACGGACGACGGTACCGGGTCATTTGTTTCTACTTATGTTCTATCCACAACGAGTGGTCTGGCGTAACGCGATCATTACGGGAAATGTGTTGATACCAAAATTGCTTCATTAACATTATATTGTTGCGTGTTGGTTATAGTTGTTTTAACGATCAACCCACGTGCAGTACTTATCAGTTACGTTGACTGCAACTACCATTGAAGTCTTGTTTCACTCTGACAATGATGTTTAGCGATTGTCGTTCGCAACAATTTCATTTAATGTTACGCA
This sequence comes from Solenopsis fugax, assembly GCA_003595255.1. NCBI lineage: Eukaryota > Metazoa > Arthropoda > Insecta > Hymenoptera > Formicidae > Solenopsis > Solenopsis fugax. The sequence continues at coordinate 47,197 of QKQZ01009605.1, read as the reverse complement.
AACAAGAATTTAGAGAGGCTGAATGAAAATTCAGATGAAATAACGTGCAATATTTCACACTAACCATAATTTGTTCGTCTAAGTACAGTTTCTAACATTATTCTCCCAATTAAAATGTTTTCATATGCATTTCTTGTAAATAAATAACATTATATGTTCATTATAGTTCTTATTAAACGCAAGGCAAAATTAATTGACGTTCCAAGTTCTCTAACCAGTAACAATGGCCCTTGAACGTATAACAAGGACATTGTACGCACGCTAATCTTGTCTTAAGTTATTCACATCTTCTGTTAGATCAGGATGGAGTCACACTCTTGCAGTTTCAGTTATAATCGCTTCGGATCCGACGATAAATCAAGCTAAAGACCGGCTTTAGCAACGTATGCGCTCATAGTCTCGCTTATCGCTGACCGTATCTACTGACAACCAACATCCGCAGTATAGTGCAGGGATTATCGAACTTACGCGACACACACACGCGGTCATGACCACCTCACCAATGGCTATCGCCATAATTTATCTCCCCTTTTAAAGCCAAGACATTCGTTCGTTCCTCTTTCGCAGATTCCTGCTTCTTTTTTCCTGCCGCGCGAGCCACGAATTATTAATCAAATCAAGCAATAAGCGCGTGAGTGTAAATAACGAGTCCGGCGAAGGCTCTCGCGCAGGCTGACGCTCGGTTTTTTTCTCTTTCGCTCTTCCGCTTCCTCTCGCTCCCGCCCACCCGTGTCTTTCCATTACTTCATCCTGTTCCCTACTGTACCGCGCTCGGTCCTACCAGCGGCGGTAGGCGCTAGGTGCTGTGTGAGGGTGATTTGTCGCGGCGGATATGAGAGCGCCGAATGCCCCTCTGGACGCAATATTATTTTAAACGATGATATAGGAGGGGCGCGTGGTGCCGCAGAAACCGCGGGTTGGGCCTTCCACGTATGTGGTGTAACGCGCGAAATGAAAATCACGGAAAGACGTGTGCGCGAGCGTGATATGTATGTGCAAGGGCGCACGTACGTAAACCATAAGTGTCATCATCGTTGTATCGTTGTCGTTGTCGTTGCCGTTGCCGTTGTCGTTGTCGTCGTCGTCGTTGTCGTCATTGTCGTGTTCTCCAACCCCACGATACCAACTACCACATCGTCGAAAAATTGCACCAAATTCCGGTCGCGTATTTCGAAATACGACACGTGGCACCTTTTGGTCGCCTTTGTAGCCATCGAGGAAATGTCTGATTACAAAGAAGGTAACGCTTCCTGTTATTTTCAGTCGTAGGTAGCTCGATACTTTCTTCTTAGCCTTCGCTTCAGCTACAGACTCGTACTCGATCATTTTACGCAAAATTTTAAATGCAGAAACTTATGTCTACTTTACATAAAGTGACATGTTGTATATATAATATTTCAGTAAAGAAAAAAATATGAAAAAGAGAGAGAGCTAATAAATTGAAATATTTAGATAAACTAATCGCAATGACTTAATGATTTAATTATTTAAAATGTTATCAAAAATATTGTAAATTCAATACTTAAAGAAAAGTGCAAATAAAAGTCAACGTGGTTGTTGGTGCGTGTCTACAATTCTTCAATATCGTTTATTAAACAATAAAACCATTAGAACGTTTCAACCCAAGTTCGGGTCATCTTCAGCAAAAATTGAAAATATACACGTAGGCGTATTATTTAAAATGTTATCAAAAATATTTTAAATTCAGCCAGTATTTTAATTTCAAGTATTTTGATAGCAAAGTATAATGTTTCGATTCCGGAATTAAAATATTAACATTAAATGATATTCACTTCTGCAATTCTGTCCGTATATTATTTTTACTAATCTGTATCAAAATAATTATTAATTATTTTATGTACAACGATCAATTACCATAATAGGTAAAGAAATTCTTTTGTTGCAAGATCATAGGTTGATAATTAATGCCGTGAATGGACAATTATGCTGCGTAAGATTTAATGTACGATATAAGTGCATGTTGCAGTAATAATGCACATGCATTATCTAACATTTTCATCCATATGGAAAGTAGTAGCAATTACTTATTACCATATAGTGCGTCAAACATAATATAAACGATTAATTATACGTGGTGTTGCAACATTTAATCCCGATATTTCTATTTAGAACAAAAACGTACTTGTTTCAACTGATTTAACATTGTAATACCGAACATTATAATATGTTTCAAACACAGTACACAAAATTAACAAATTTTTTTCATGTGTATGCATATATGTACTTAAAATGAAATCTTAGTACATAGTTGCTGAATACAATAACTTTTTTCGATAACTTTTTTATAAATTAAAATAACAATGATGTTACATAACGGCCATTTTGGCCGTTTTAATCACGATAGTAAACTTTTTGGATAGTAGGATATAGTATGTTTGTTAATTAGCAAGAAATTTTGTTTTGTTCATCATTCTAGTTATACCCAATGTATGAGGCTCGTGCAATATTAATATAAGCTAGCATGCCGTAATAAACAGTACAAAAGAGATATACCACGCTAATATTACGTGAACCACTGTGTACATATTTACTGCAACGTGCTTGGTAATAAACTGGCCAAACTGGTTGCCCGCTAGCCGGAAGTTTTAACCGGAAGTCGCCAGATGAGTCTCGCGCGCGTGACTTACTTCGAATCACGGCAAATTGACTTTCTATCTAGCTTGGCTGAAACCTGACATACTCTCGCACCAAGAGATTTTAGAGTAGGGTTTCGGAAGTGCAGAAAGCCAAATAAAACGCGAATTGTTCGAGAATAGAAAAAAAATAGAAAAGAACAAGTTGGTTATAGATGAATAGAGCAACTAAAAGTTTTATTCAAAGTAAACATGATATGTATATGCGTATTATATATGAGTACATTTCAATAAAAAATTTTAATTAATTGCACACAATTGTAATTAATTTTCTCACGTTATATCGTGTAATATTTTTTTTTTATTTTTTGGAATAACCACTAAATTGCCGCAAACTAGATGGCAATAATTAGTCTCTAAATTAAAAGGCTATTAATATGGCATAAAATATTAACAAACATTCTGTGTAATAATGTTATTAAATAGCACACCCACACGCAAACTAAAGCTAAATATATCGTTTTGTAAAACACGGTCAATATAAATTTTAAAAGTGCTCGAAATAGCTCGGCAAATTAAAACACGAATGTAACGCATGAATTTCGAGAGGATGATAAACGGTCATTCTTCTGCGTTGTTATAAGCAAAATATGCAAACCGTTCATTGCGAAAAAAAAATGCATGAGACATTAGAAAGAAGCACAAATTTATCTCTTTCTTTGTATTTTCTTTCTGGCTTACACGCCCGATTCTTGCTTACTTTCCTTAATAATTACTCTCGTAATATTGCAGGTCCGGCATACTTAGGGAAATAAGAAAAACGCTCTACTGTCAGCATAGTCTGACCCTTCTCAGTTGTTTTCTAAGCCCTACCCTTCGTCGCAATGAGGATATAGCTTCTTTTCTTTTTATCTCCAGTGTTTTTAGCGCCTCTGGTGTGGTCGCTGGCATTATACAGAATTACGAAATTAAGCCGCGCGTACTCGTATACAGCCGGTCTAAATTAACCCGAGTACTTTTATGTAAAGCATCCAGCAATGCAGCTCTTGAAACAATTCAAGCTTACAGTGTAAAACCGTGTTGCCCCCTGCAGTACTTGAAAATTTTGATAAACAACATGATGTGCTAACAAACGCACAAAGAACGCGGAAAGCGTTACTGTGAGTAGTGATAAAGTATTAAACTGTGAAAACGTCACATCAAAAATGCATGCAATTAAAAATACTATGCATGATATATTTAGGTAAATAGCTTCGTAAAGATTTAGAAGAACTAATTTAAAAAAAAAAAAGTTGCAAGTGTAAATGATAAAAGGCGAAAATGTGTATCTTTCCAATGTAATCCGTTTTAAAAAGTTGTATACACAATTGTCTCTTGATAGGAAATCTGATAGATTCTGATAGAAAAGTATCTATACATATCTCTAAACACAGTTTCTTTTTAATATCAGCGCGCGCACAAAAAAATATCAGATAAATTGAATACCGTTTTTACATATCCTCTTGCGACGCGTGAACGACAGCACAACTGATACGATTAATTCATTTTCAAAAATATCACGATGCGTCGCGGAACGGATAAGATCGCTAACGGTGCACACCGATAGCGGACGACAGCGGAACATATAGAGCATGCAGAGAGAAGCAGCGGAGCGCTCGTAACAGCGGGATAAAAATACATAATTTCCCTCACAAATACGCCATCCGGCTAATTATTATCCGTAGAGCAAGCAAACGGGATTTCGTTTCGTCGCGATAAACAGTCGAAATACGCGGCGTGCGCGATACGTATGTACACTTACGAACGGGCGGGCCAGGAGCATGCCGATAGATCGGCAAGTGTCCGCGTTTTGTGCATCACGGTCGCGTATTGGCGTATTGCAAAGCTTCCAATATTTGACTAGCCGAAGCTTTTGATTTATACGCGCGTCCAATAAAATACAGGCTTAACTTTAATGCCCGTGAACCGAATATATGCAACCTGTGTACGTGGATGCGTTCCCGTGACATAGGGCTGTACGACACAAACAGGGCTCGACGTACTTATTCATACACAAGAGAGAACACATGCGCGCACGCACCTATCTCGTAGACAGTCTACCTATCCACCTACCGACTTACCAGCTGCAACACAATATGAAACTCGCATCGTGATGCCATTTACGAAGGGTGGATGCGATACACTCGCTCATGAAAAATGATCGCCGTAATCGCACCGCCCGCTTTCGGAACGTCGTTTCGATCATTTCCGACACGATCAATCGACATGATATGTCAAAGGATAGTGGGGATATTTTTAAGAATGCATTTGCGCGCATAGGTAAATCTATTGTGACTGCGGCTCGAGATTTTGACACGATTCTTATTTGCTAAACTGTAATAGTTTTGATGAACGGCGCTTGAGAATTAATATAGATAAATTACATAAAAATACATTATTTGTTTATCACATGAGAATTATTTTACATTATCTACAATGAATAATTAATCTTGTTTAAAGTTATAAGATGAGTTAGATTAAATATGAAATACAATAGTATGACGTGTTTGTAATTTATTAAGCGTTTATATACATGGAAACTGAAATAAAATAACTCGAAAACGTACGGAGCGCCGTAAGTATCCCGATATATAAAATATTTGATGCATACGACATCGAAACGAAATTTGAGCTCTTTCGATGTATTACACGATACTATTGTAGTACGATACCATTTTAGCGACAGAAAAGCAACCACGCATCTCCTCAGATTAATTGCGATCCTACGCCCGTGACTGTCATTCGAGAATGCGCTGCGTGTTTTCTTTGTTGTCGTTTTTCCCCTGGCAACGCAAACAATCAGAAACTGAAAACCGTCCAACGTAATCGAATACATATGCACGCGTGTGCACTTCAAAAAGGGAAGGAGAGATTTCGAAGCGGCTAACAACTCGACAGCAGCTTTTGATTTTCATCAGGTAGGATTCGGTCCGACGGACGCTGGAATTCGTACGGGAGAACCGATTGATTTCCGGGCTTAGGCAGGCACGTGAGTTAAATACGTATCAGCCCACGGCTTCGGCAGTCCTAACGTTACCTAACTTTCTTCGCTTCTTTGCACTTCCAATCCCGACTTCCGGTTGTAATCGGGGATTCGTCACCTACTCAGAATTCATAATAGGCAGTAATAATCTAATTTCTTTCTTTGTCCGATTCTGACAATTTTATTGATAAACACACTTTTCTGTCAACATTATTTTAAAATACGAATAAGTTGAAAATGCGACAGAAAACCCGCGTGATATTTCTCTTAGTCAATCTCTTTTACACAAACTCCATCAAATTGTTCCGGAAAATAATCCGTTTAACATAATTGCATAATTGTTTTAAAAAAAAAAATTACATATAGTTACATAACGCGCGCAAAGTTAAATCAATTAAATACCTTTTATTTTCTCATTACGATTAACAACGATAATATTTAATTTATTCATTTTTACAGAACTAATCTCTGTATATAAGTATATAATGCTTTCATCATACCAATAATAATGTATATATAAAATTGTATATTTTTTGGATTATTAGATGAAGTAATCTTTCGTAATGAAAACGTATATATTTCACTTTTCGACTTCGTATGAACGATGGTTGAATGGAGTAGACAACGAGAAGAGTGGAGTAGATCGTCCAATATCGCGGAAGCTGAATGGAAAAGCGATGAAATATAAATATGGCACCCAAGGGAGTGTTCCCTCCTACTTGAACCATTTCCTCATACTTTTTACTTGCTTTCACATTTCCACCTATACGTTTGAGTCAATATGCTTCTCAGCAAAAAGCTTCTCTTTCTATAATTTTATGCATGCATATATTATTCCCCGATAAATGAAGAGCACTTATTACTTGAAATATTATGTTCGCAATATAAGTTAGGTTTCATCTACAATTATAAAGTATATGTGCAAACGATCAAAATGTCAATGTAATCGACTCTTTTTATATACATCAAAATTATATATGTTTATGTGTATAGTGTACAAAAATTTACCAACAAGCCTAACAGATATTTAAATATAAGCTTCACATATACTTTATTAAATTTATTTTCTTAGGATTTTTCTTTTATTGTATAGCAAGTCGAAATAACTTTCATTAATTTTTCATACCTAGCTATTTATATTTAAGTTACTTTTTCTACACGATAAAGTACCTACCATTTCTTCAGCCCAGAAAAAACTAATTAACGCTAAAGTGCATCTTAATATATGAATCTATACCACGTAGAGCACGTAGAAATTATAAAGAGCACGATAAACTTGTTTAAAGTTATATGCAAAAGAAAGAAAACGAATAGAAACATATTTAATAGGAAGCATAAAGGGTCACAGCATACGCGACGTATCTTATTACTTTATCTCGGAGCGCATCTCCTCTTTCACGAAACTCTCTTGTTATTTTCGTTATTATTTCTGTGCCTGATGGAAAGCAAAGCTGAATGTACACGAAGCCTGAGGCTACAATCGTTGTACACACGGCTCTTGTTATGCGATATACGCCGCGTTCGTCGTCAAAGTACAGAAGCTTTCAAGTGACAGAGGTATCTCATCGAATGAGAAATAACATACCGCACATACATACATATTTTGTTACAAAAAATAATCTGCGTATTAAAGTATTATAAAAAAAATAATTCAACTTTAATGCATACTCTTTAATGCAAGTAAATGTTTTAAACCTTTTATCAGATTATTATAGCCATTGTTATATACAGTTTAACATATTTATAAATTTTCCTTAATGTGAATAATGTACATATACATTATTTTAAAATAAATTTATACAATTTATATGTACATTTAAAAAGATGTTATTTATATCATATTATTACTATTAAAAGATATTAAGTGCAGTGTTATTAATTTCGGTAATTTTCATTTGAACATATTTATGGCGCAACGAAGCTACGAAATTCAAACTGACTTGTTCGTCTTGTATAAGATTATAGCATATCCTATAATGCAAATACATAGGCAAAGCACCGGATAATGTCAAAATAGACGAAGAGAAAACGCATGAGTAAGAAGACGAGTGTGAAGGAAGTTTGAAATCAAGAGTCAGGAATAACTTACAAGGTCGGTGCTCATGTATCTCCTTAACGAGGAGAGGAGCCTCCGTCGGGAGTATGAGAGGCACCGAAGAACAACTTGGTGAGGAACTCAGATTAAAATGAAACATCTCGAAAACTCTTCGCTATGTGTTTGCCCGTCGGATGTTTAATCGTTCCGCGAGTCCGTATTGTCTTATTACAGTCAGCCTTTCAGGACATTACTTCAGCTTAAGCGTTAAGCCTGATTTATGAACCAAAGCTATTTTTGCAAGTTGTGCAAGTTGCGTAACGTGACATACGAGGTTCATAGTTGCAAACGTAGATTTGTACCAATTACCTTATTCACAGAATGCCTATTACGTTTCTCATATTACGTTACGGTTGCACAAGCGTATCCGAAGAAAGAATTTATATGTGTGTGTGTGTGGTATGTGTAAATAACAATTGATTTATAAATTGCAAACAAGTCTTGAATAAATATATATATATATATATAATCTATCATAAGTGTTAATACTGTGTCAAGTAATCAAAATTATGATACATAGCTATGTGTAGATACTACTTGTTAATAGCGTAAACGATCAATATGTGTATCGTGTATACATTATATGTAACCAAACGCATAACGCGTACATATACAATGTACATCCTGTACTATGAAACTCATGTATACACAGTATCTGTGACATCATGCATGTGAACATATATTCTGTACATATATTCTATAGTATATGCATACTGTGAACTATGAGAATCGCATTTAACACTCAACGATCTATTAATCTTCAATAGTAAAACTGAGTAAAATACATTGCCTAATAGTTTCGATTAAATGACTCAAAAATATCGAAAAACGGCACTACTAAAAACTTTAATTTATTATTCTAAAACTTAATATTTGTATTATAATCAATACAATATTTATATTTCACAAATAAAGTTTGAGACTAATAAGTAATAAAATGCAAATATTTAGAATAATTGTCTTACGTTATATGTACTGCCTAAAATTTTGATAGAATAATTAAAATCTATAATAGCTCGAATAGCTAATTAATAGCTAATGAAATTATGGGAATGATAGATTAATGTTGTGCAGTTATTTAAATGAGATCAAACGCCGAAGCAAAATTACATAGTAATCATACATATTATACGATCTATGCTAATGTTATTTTAGATATCCGAAATACTTTAATAATTAAAACTAGAAACTAAACATTATGTTGTATTACTATTGTATATTAATTTAACGTTTATCTTTTAATAGCGAAATTATTATTTCTTTTACCAAATCCTAAAACTTAAATTTAAATTAGTTTACAGCTAATCTCTAAATTCTAAGTTCAGATTAAAATAATAGATACAAAATTTTTGACGATTTTATTATCTATATCTACCTAAAATATTGGCAAAAAATTCTTAATTTTCAATTATGTATATTCGAGATTACAGTTTCTTTTTTAATAAATGTGATTCTAAATTAAAACAAGAATCAATTCATTACGAAAAAGAAACGCTTGGAACAACGTTTGCAATGTCTGGAACATATATGTTGGATGATATATCTACAAAACAAAACAAAATACTTTGTATTTTATTCCTTTAACGTGCAACTTTTCTTTTGTTTCTCTCATCTGACGAAATCCACACATGATACCATTTTTAACTTCAGTTTGTATTCAGAGGCGAATGTCTGGATTTAAAGATTTAATATGTCGCAGGTAGGACAACATCTACATGACGCGGTAGACGTGGTAACCGTTGAATATTCATGGAAAGAAAGCAAAAAAAACGGAGAACTTGCAAAGGTGGTTTCACGAGTGTTCAGCAATACCCATGATCGAGCGAGACTTAAAAACCAACAGATCTGTCTCTGACTCATTATACGCTTGATTATAAACGATGACCGTCTCGGGCTTGACAGCACTGTCCGTTTAAAGAGAAATATGACTCTACCTAATGTAAGTCAGAGAGAACAAAGGCCTGACAAAATGCAACGGGCGTTCTTCTCTCCTTCTATGGGCTGAAGTATAATTTCGCCTGCTGTTGAAAGGCAGCGATCAAATTAAAATTGATTATCACTGTCTCATTTTATTATTGTGATAATCGATTATACTGTGGCTTATAACATTATAAAAATGGGCGTAAATTAATAAAACTTACTTTTTTACAAAAAAAAAAAGATATACAATATATGTAAAATCTCATTTGATGTATTACATTACTAAAATTTATACAGAAAATGAAACTCATATATTTAAGATAATTAAACAAATAAATAATATAATTAAATAAATATTGGTAATTTTACATAAATAATACAACTATCAGGCATTATTTGATATCTCAAATGCAGATATGTTAATAAAATATTTAAGAATAACATAATGTATAAAAGCTCTTATTTTTAAAATATAATGGCAATAAATATTATGTTGATCAATATTTCGACAAAGATATAATTAATCGGCATACCATTACATTGATTATCACTGTCTCATTTTCTATATTATTTAGCATTCTTGAAAAATATCTAAACTTTTATCCTTTTATTCTTCTAATATATGAAAAAATGTAATCTAATTATTTATACGCGTATAACAAACCGAAATTTCACTCAAGCATGACAGAAATCTGCCACTACAATGCTTGGCGTGATCCACCCTTATTAAAGCGTTACTTCCTTACGTACTGCTTTATTCCGGCCTTTACTCTGCATCGTTCTCGAGACACGTTTGGTCTGAAAACTTGGACGGTTTTTAATTTGCTGGCCGTCAGAGGCGATTCACAGATGGGCGGCACAGGCTTGGATATAAAGTACAGACGTTGATGCATTACGAGAAATTTGTTAGAACTCCATGACGCAGCGAGTCTGTCTTTTTTTTACGGACACAATTCAGCTTACACCCCGTACTGCGCCGTGATTCGGCTTTCATCTTGGGCCATTAAAAATAGCCTAGTGAATCGGATTTAGCAACAGAGATCAAAATTACGTATGCATAAGATCACCATTGTCAATTTGCCGTTTAATTAATTGAACTATCGTGTATTGTGTATCAAACTGTAGAGACTAAAAAATAATATATCGTAATTTCTATTAATAAATTTTTTTATTAAAGTCTAATCTTTAAATTTTTTAAGTGTAAACTTATTAATTAAATTCATCAAATTCAACTAATTAACTTCTCTCTATAATATAACTGAATCGCATTATAATACATTATAAAAATACGAATAAATTTAATAGCCGTATTTCATGTGTGAATATAATATACATAAAAATGTAATCTACAATTCATTTAATTATCGAAGTAAATTAATTTTCTTAGCTAATTATTTCTGCCATTTAAAATGTTCTCATCGCTAAGTTTTAAAATTAAAAAAAAATACTGTGCATAAAATATAAGAGCATTGAATATAATATTCTTTCACGCATAATAAAGTACACCCACGAACGATAATAAAATGGAAAATAATTTTAACATTAATTACATCCCTATTAAAAATAAAACACTCCGTAAAAGAAAAAATATCTTGCGGGTATTTTGACTACAGAAAGCAAATTATAATAATTTTTAATTTATAAGCGATCGAAAATAAAATATTTTCTGCGAATGAACAGGTCCATTTTCATAAATATCTGGAAAAGGCAAAACATTTTAGAACAAATATTTAGCACGGGCAACTGAATATTAAATTAATTGTGATGCTTACTGAAATTATATGCGCATGCCATATACCAGTTTCGCCGCAAGGCATGCGTTCCTACATATGATTTCGATTTCTAACTTGTCGGTTTTTTAATTTTGCGTTTGTCTAAATTTATGAAATGCAAAACGTTTAATAAGAATGCATTTGTAGAAGTGGTATGAGTAATTTGTAGATTATATAGTTGAAAATAATATAACAGATGTGAGAAGTAAAGCTTCCAAAAATGTGATATCATAGATATTATCAAAGTAATTTAAAGAAAAAGAAATATATAATTGCATTTATAGATTAATATTTATATAAATTAAATATAAAATTACTTTGTCAACAACATAATTATTTTATTATACGCAGTAATATGTTTTGGATTTTAATCGTATAAATGATAATAAAATAATTATGTTATCAAAGTAATTTTGTTTAATTTGATAAATTTTAAATGCAGTTTTAATGGTTAAACCAACTTTTTAGACTGTAGCAATATAATTTCAGCACTAAAAATGCTGTCATTCCTATGTAGAAGTCGCTCACAAATGCATGCGCGGATAAAATTATTGCCAATAAATCTTCGCGATATCGTGGCCGTACTCTTATTGTTTTAATTCTACGAGTTACGGTGATGGAGAAATGAATTGTTATTCGATGGTGCGAAACGCAAGCAAAAAAAAAGGTATGATGTGACGCGAATGGACGGTGATTCATAGCCAGAGTATTTCTTCGCGAAATAATTTGTCGCCTCTGTATGAATGAAAATAATAAAAGGAAGAGAGAAGAAAAAGGGTAAAAAAACGAAGAAACGGAAGAGAAAGTGTGACGTAGACGGACTGCCACACGATTGCTTTCACCGATCGATGATTAAAACCTAATGTAGCGTACAAATCTGCCGTAAACCCGCCGACGCAGATGCAGTATCGATTCGATGTATCGCCACTTTAGCAAGCTGGAGCACTTTGATCATACACGTATCATTCGACTACGAATTGCTTGGAACTACGTAATTTCGTCTGCGTAGCCTTTTTCCGGGTATACTTTCACCCCACAACCCACCAACCTACGGGGCAATCCCTTTCCCACCACATATACCCCGCCTCTTTCGTCTAACCCACCCGCGGCCCGTGTATTTGCGCAACTTTTTAAATTTCCGGTCGCGGATTGCCTCCGCGGCTCCGCGCCATCCTTTCCCTCGTTTTCTTTTTCCATGGAACAATAAAGCGGACGCGGGAGCGCGCTCCACGCGATGCTTCCCGCGATAGGATACGATGCAATGCACGAGTTCCAACTCTGTACCTACCGCCGGATGTCCATTTCCCATCGGGCCGAATTAGAGGAAATTTCTCACTCGAACTCTCGCGTCAATGTACAGATGCCTTGATTGTTACCGATCGAATGTACAATCCGCTCCTTTGTGAAAACTTAAATAGCGCGAAGTGGCTCGCTGTTTTGTACGAAGAACAGTTATACTTGGCGTAAACGAAGTTGCCGTGGAAATAGGAATTTGTAACATTTATTAAGAAACTTTCTTCGAGCTACCACTATGTCGCATGTGTCTTCAAGTGTTATTAACTGTACTTAGTACTAGCGACTATGCTCATATTTACGTAAAATATTTTTGAAAGATTCCTAGCGCAAAATAACTCATTGTCAGTATTTATTTTAATTGTACAAGCACAATCTTTTTTTCCATTAATCATAGATTTAGAAATTGCGTACGGAGATTCGTAGCACTTAATATGTGTTAGACTTTACTTTACCGTAATGTATGTACAGATTAATTTACAAAGGTTATTGGAGTCGGGTGTGGCGCTTTGCCAACAAAACCATTCTTTTGTTTCGACCTCCCGTGTATAATTTCCAAACGCACGACAATTCTCAAACGTGCCAAAAATAGATATAGAAAAGCGAGTCATAAAATTTTATCCCTTCCTCTTTTTTATTTATCTTTGAAAATGTAATGTTTCATGAATTATTACTGAATTTCTTCTGGCATGCACATATTTCTTAGTCGCAAGAGAGATTAAAGTACTAATTAAAATGAGCAGCAATATTTGATCAACGTGTTCCAAATAACTGAAGAATTAGCATTTGCTACTCTTTTACTTGATTTACTTAAATTTAAATTGTCTTCTTTCATGTTTCTACAAATAATGTATAATAGCTCTAATTCGACCAGCTTATTTGTCGTTTTAAATTAGAAAAAGTCAATATAAAAACTCTAACAAAACGTGTACTACACAATTAACATAGAAACAATTACATTTTGATTTATTGAAATGTTCTGGCTTTAATAGTCGACGAAGATTATTTTACTCGATTTAATAATAATCGTTCACTAAAAAGAATTCACAAATGATTTATTGTGTACATCTACTTATAAGATTTGAAATCTTATGAAGTTTCTTGCCATTCGCAACTCGGATCCGTAGCACGGAAGTGACTGGAAATGTGGAAAATTGTAAAAATACTTTCATGCCGACGAAAAACATGGCAAAGTTGAACTGTAAAGCGAAGCCGCGTATCCAATAGAAGCGGAGATGACGCGTCTGTGGCTTCTCCAGCTCGCCAGGGGGGTTTTACAATCATGTACTATGCTAATCCTGGAACGTTACGCCCCGCATAAAACATAAAACTCACTCACTCATTTGCCCCCATCTACCCCGTTCCACCACTTGTCTACCCAGATCTTGTATCCCGTCTTCTTTCTCTTCCCTTTTGCGTTAGCAATTTGAAACGCATAAGAATATCCATCTGGAATGCAAATCTCGAAAAGTATTCTGCATTCCGTACGGGTGAAGTTTCGAATGTAATCGATACACAATCTCTCTCTCTCTCTCTCTCTCTCTCTCTCTCTCTCTCTCTCTCTCTCTCTCTCGCGAATAGTTTAATTAAACTTATCGTGTCATTTATCGCGCTTTTTCATTATTGCAATTGAAAAAAGTGGTATTATTATGTATTAGTAATATATATTATGATAGTATTATAATTAAAATTAAATTTGATAAGAATTCCAAGGTTTCAAAGAAAAAACAGTATAACATGATACTATTATGTAATAGATCGAAAGATGTCTTATTGGAAAAATAAACTTGGTCAAGCATTATTTCCTTAGTGATTTCATTTTCTTTACGGTCTTGTACGCAAAAGAAGAATAGAAGAAAAGATTGAGAAAAATACAAGAATAACGCTAGAGGATAGGCTAGTTATTACAATTTCATTTCGGTAATTGTGCTCCGCGTGTGCGACTCGTGAAATTAATTAAATTAATGCAACACCGTGCACGCTCTTTCGCTTTATATTCTTGTGCTTAGATGTGTGTATGACGTGACACGTACACGTGTAAACTCGTAGAGTACGTATGAGCATCCGCCATGGTAAACGTATAACGTGCTAATTGGGTCAAGTGCTCCACACCGAACTGGATAACAAATAAGAATCATAATACAAGTACAAGTACGGTGAACATAATTGTTGATTTCCAAATATTAGAATGTGCTCGCGATGGTCGTATATGATTCCGACAATCCCAGCATTCATAACTTTTTCCACAAATTCGTCTTATTAAAAGTACGTTATATTTTTAATAAATAAAGCAATAAATCATCAAGTTTGTAAATTAAGCAATTAAAAAAATAAAAGTAAAAAGATATAAAAGATTAAAGAGCAAGGCTAAAAGGCTAAAAGAATCAATTTGCAGTTTGGTTTTTAAATATTACGTCGCCAAGGCAATAAAAAATCAATTGAATCATCAATCGATAATTATATACATCTCGCTTTCAGATAATACAAAACCTATTCAATAACCACTCTTGAAAAACATTTTGTTTTGTTATAACTGACCCAAGCAATATTTCCCTAGTCGTTAATTAATAATTGATGCCCATGTACGTTTTGTTTAACATTAATAAAATCTATTTTAAAATATTATTCGGATTATTTGTGTTTAAAATCCAATCAACATTATTTTCTATTCTCTGTGGTGGGTACTTTCTATGAGATATACGATTATCGTTTAACATAAAGTTAAATTAATTATAATATAAAAGTACCTATCTTGTTAGCTACCACGTAAGTTGCCGAATGCAAATCAATTTATATGTCCAATCTATCTATGAAATTAAACGTGTGCACGTAATTGCTAAAATTTTAATATAATATTTAATAAATATTTTAAAATTTTAAATACAAAAACATTTTTAATATTTTTATATTACTCTCGCAACAAGCAAGAAAATTATTGCATTTAGTTGCTGATGTAGTTGTTCGTATTTTATGTATAATAATCGCATATAATTACGCCTGTTTTATAGCACAGTGATTTTGATATACAGCCTCCTATATAACCTCCGTCCTTGCTAACCAACTTCCGAGTAATTTCACAAGTATAAGATACATCAGATAACGTCGCAAAGTGCGCGAATAAAAACGTAAAAATATTACGATTTTCATTAATAATTCACGAGACTACAGTACGCGCGAATAGACGAGCATTAACAAAGGTGCTTTGCGTGACGTATCATACAGAATAATATCTTCAAAGAAAATAATGCTTTCCTGATTTTGATTTATCTGTCTCTTGAGATACTATAGTTTAGTGCAGTGGAAGTAAATCTCGTAGTAATTCAAACACAACTGCATACATTTGCCTACACTTACACTCAATTGCATACACTTTTCGCATTTTTTTAACAATAAATTTCTGAATCAATTTAGTTTTTTTAGTAAAAATATGAACTATCAATATTTTCAAGTTATGATCACAGAAAAATGTAGATTTTTTTACACAAAATAAATCTTAATAGTACAAATTATATTTATCAGCTAATTTTATATAGAATTTATTTCAATAAAATTTTAAATTGGAGTTTAATTACGAAGATGTGTAATACCAAATACTTAAAAATAATCTCTGTAATTAATCTCTGTAATTAATACTAAAGAAATAAAATTTTCTTATGATTATAAGATCATAAATCTTGAAACAAGAAAGTGAAATTCGATCTTAATAAAAGACTTTATTATAAATTATAGAATATGCGATTTGCCTGGAAGATTTTATGTATTGATGTATTAAACAATACCCAGATATTTTTTAAATAATTATATGCAATTTCTTTAAATAATGAAACGGATAAAATTTAAGATTTACGTTTATGACATATTATTGTTTATCTCACGAGATAATACCTTTATTTATTTATTCCTATTAAAAGCTTCTGAGAAAGAAAATTAAATTTTCATTCCTGAAACAAGGAACATTCTCAAAGATTCATTAAGGATCCACGTACTTAATCTTGTTTCTTCTTCCACTAACATATTATATTATTTCTTGAATCTGTGAAGTTGGAACGACATTCTGCTAATATGAAAAAATATATAGAGTTGCACTTTTCATAGTTCCGAAATTCCTTATAAAAATAACGAAGAATTCTGCATTTTTTACCGCAAAAGAAACAAAAATGAAAAAAATGTGCTCACTTCGCGAATCAAGCACGACACTTCCAAAACAATAAATATTAGTATATTTGACAAGAGTTCTAGTTAATACTATCAGATTCTGATAATAACTAAAATTATATTTGTAAGTATATAGCTATTACAGGATATGTTAACACTTAGGCCATTAATATGTTATTGTATAGGAATATCGGAATTATATTAAAATGCAATATTCTTTGAGCTGTATATCTCACCGAAAAAAAGAACAGATCTATATTATATAATAGAAATACTGTACCCTCCCACAGATATTACCCTCCTATAAATATTATTGTACGCAAGGTTTAAATAAATAACATAGTGATAAGCAGTTCTGTGTGTGCTTTTCTTTGTCGTGACGACAAAAATTTGTAATATTAATTTCGTAGATTAACATCGTGAATGCATAGAAAATTATTTTATAATAATCAATATCAATGATGCAAAATATAAATTTGTCGATGTGACAATATATAAATATCTACTCATGCAATTACTGCCCAGCAATTACAAGGTGACGTTTAATGATGTCTTAATAACGTCTTAATGGCGTATCTAACTTTAACAAGACGTCATTTAAACATCATTTTGCGTCACCTTGTTTGCTGGGAAATCAGTGCAATTTTTGCAAATTTTATAATATTTACTACGCATACAATATAATCTATTCTTTTTAGCTACATTATAAATGTTACTATAATTTTATATTAAAATCTTTTAATAATTTATTATGCAAAATAATTAACAACAATAATCTTTTAATAATGTATTATATGAAATAATAGAGCAATAAAAAACGTAAAATGTATAAGAAAAGCTAAAAAGTGTAGCTAAAAAGGATCGATTGTAAAACTAATTAAATATTAGCACTCATAGATTCGCACGTCCCTCGATGTCCACCGATGCATCTTCCGCTGCAATCACATCCGCAACAGTGGAACCCCGAGTGATTTAAAAGCCTCCTTGCATTTTCTCCAACGTTGTAACTTGCACTATATTTTCACATTAATACACTCGCGACGCGAATTCCGCGGAGTTGCAATTTCACTGAACTTAGTAATTTAACAATGCACGTATTTAAGAATATTTAACGAATGTTTATTATAGAACAAAATATAGTTAAAACAATTTTACGTGTCCATTGTAGTCTGCATTTCACTTGGCGTAGAGAACACTCGCGACACGAAATTTATGATCTATTCTGAGTTATTAAAAAAAAATATTAATGACAAATGAAAAACGCGAATATTATTAATGACAATTTGTTGCAATATATTTTTATAAATAAAGTTTAAAGTTTAAAGCACACATTTATAAGCGAACGAAACTTGCGAATTATACATATATTATATATTTAATTTAATGTTTCACAATATTTTTTAAATTGTCTCCCCCTCGCAATATTTTTGCGAACATTACTTCGTCTTGCAACTCCTCATGCGAAACTCAATTTCGCAATTCTTTTGCGAATATGAACGGAGATTTTGTAATAGGTAAGATGAAAAATTGGAATACAAAAACTATTTAAAAAATGTAAAATAATTGCAAATTAATAATTGTGAATTAATAACATTTTTTGTCGCAAAATTGTAAAAATATTACTCGCGAATTTAATAAAATTTGCATTATTTTTGAAACTTAATTGCGAAACTATAATTAATTAATCGAATACAAAAACTTGTAATTTTGCTGCGAAATTTTTTACAAATTTAAATCTCTAGAAATCTATTCCTAATTTTTCTGTTCACAACGCGAGTGTTAATATATAATAAAATTAAAATTTTGTTTTTAAAGAGGGATATGACTTATACTCCTTCATTCTCGACGCTTTGTACACAAAAATCTACATCTACATACAAAAAATCTACATAAAAAAATGAATTGCACTGATTTCAGCAAAAACCATCACCTTTACCCTAAATTCTACTCACCAGTACCATCACCAGTCATGTTTCTCATAATGTTCTGTAACAAAAAATAATACAGATTAAATACTAAAGAATAAACAATATAGATTTTAGCTAGTTCAATAAATAAATATAAGATACAAGAAAGATATAAGAAATCTGATAATTCGATGAGTGTCGTGCTACCTATTTATCGCAATGTCCAAGTGTGATGGTTCGTATATTTAAAAAAGTACTTTTAAAAATGCAATCGCCGGAATTATTTTCAAAAATGATTGTATAGTATAGAACTGTCAGAACTGGCGAGAACTGTCGCTAGAATTGCGATAAATAGGCAGCACGACACTTTTTGTCCAAATGTCGTGCTGGTTCGTATATTAAAAAATTATTTTTAAAAAATGCAATCGCCAGAACTTTTTTTAAAAATGATTGTATAGCATAGAACTTTGCCAGAACTGCCAAAAAATATTTGTTTGGCTCAAAGAAATTTGTTCATTGCTATACGGTTAAAGAAAAGTTTCTTTGACTCGAAGAAATTTTTTGATTATTCCTTTTATTAGAATTAAAGAAATGGTTTGGTTGTGCAACGCAAATCTTTCTTTAAATAAAAGAAATATATTTTTAAAACCAGGATAACTAAATTATGTCTTACATTTCAGTCAGTACTTTCTTTGAATTAAATAATTATTTATTAAAATTAAACCAATCATTTGAACAAATAATTTATTTACTTTAACAAAGATTGATAACATCATTTCTTGAAATAAAATAAATTTTTATTTTCCTCAAAAGTATTTTCACTTCAACTTAAAAGAATCAAGTTAAAGAAATGATTTCATCAATTTAAACATAACTTTTCTCTGAGTGTGTATAAAATTTTATATGAATTTTTTTTCTTTAAGTAGCTTTTTCTTTTTTAATTTATTGCGATAAGATGGAATGAAAGGGAGAAAGATTATTAAATTTATATAAATAAGGAATTATATTTACCTCAAGATTGCTCCGCTGGGGCCCGAAACCTCTCTTAAGCCTCCTCCTCTTCTCAGAGTCCTTCAGGTTGTTAAGCCTCTTCCTCTCGTTGCATACGCGGAACACTCGCGAATAATATACTAAATTTGCGCGCGTGGACTAATTATCTATATAGTCTTTCGCGCGACACTGTAGTCCAGTAACTTTAAACGGCACTTCCGGAAAAAAACGCGCAACGCGACGAACCAGCTGCGGTTCGTTTATTTTATTATATTATAAGTCGGCGAGGGACGTTAGCTTCCTCTCGTTGATTCGCACACCGAGGAATATCTGTAACACACCATTGAGTTTGGTTAGATATTATTATATTAATTGAATAATATATATTAAGAAATTAGGAATTAAAGAATTAATATTGAGTTATTAATTATAAAGTTAGTCTGGACAATATATTTATTAAAGGATCACAATAAAACATTATATTTATTAAACATGCATATTCTACAAAAAAATAATAACTGATACTGTTATGGATTACGATCAACAGTCGATGAATGTTATGAAATACTCGTATGCTGCGAAACAACAACATTGTTGATCAATACAAAAAATTTATATTAATACTTGACTATACTGGCGGAGTACATATGTACCCCACCGCACACAATTACGCAAATTTCTCATGCATTTACTTATTTATTATTTGGTTATTTAGAAAAAATATCCTAAAATTAACGTTGTCGAAAATGAAAAAATAATCTTTATTTTTGTTACTTAGAGCCCTACGAACTTCATTTTCTGTTATATTTGTAACTAATGATTATCTTTCAGCTTAGGAATGGTTAATTATTACACCAGATAAAATAAAACATCGACTTTTTAAATTTCATTTCAGTTAAACTCTTTTCAAAATTTTGGATGCAAAACTATCTCGCGGTTGTAGGCCAGATTTGACCAATGTAATTGAGAGTTAACATTAGCAAGCATATATGTTATATACATATCAGTGAAATTGATATAAAACTAATAAAGTTTGGACTAATAAAATTGCGCATAATAATTAAAACATTACAGATAAAAAATCTTTAAATAAAAAAATTATACTTTTTGATGATACAACTTGCAGATTTTTGTAAGTAATATTATCCTATATATGTCCGATGGATAATAATAGGACTTTACATTATGATTGTGAGTATGCACTCATAGATATAAAAGTGTTATAAATTATAAATGACTGATATATTTTATGACATTATTTCTACGAGAATAAATGCAACTATGTATAGGGATAAAAATCAAAAATTCGCCATACGGATGGCGAGTAGCATTAGTCTCTGCGATGCACACGCGGAACACTCGGACTAGGATGAAAGCTTTTGCCACCTCAGCTTTTGCCACCTAGTGTGCAACGCGAAGCTTGTCGGCTCTGAGACGGATTACTGATCTTCCTGTCCTGCCTGTCTATGCCTGTACTCTGGATATGTTTGGCACATGTGCCGATCCCGATTTTCTGTTAATCTTCGCAGCTGCGATGCGTCCACGGCATCATGTCCTGTCGTATTACAGGATATTTGGGAAATGAAATTTGCTGTGGTGTCCCGAACATTTTAGGCGTATAAAACAGTATATTTCCCATAAATTAAAGTATCAAAAATTTATATTATTATTAGTAAGCATATGTCATATATGCCGTACGTATGAGTATAAAATCTCGATAAAAAAACATGCAGAATTGAAATAATGTATGAATTTGTATAATGAGTTTTAATAACACGTAATTTACGCATAGAAATATGCAGAGACGTAATTAAAGCTTACAAAAGAATGTCTTACGTTAAAAGATATTTAATAATAAGTTACTTTCTTGTAAAAAAATTAATACTATTTAAATTAATATTGTTTATAATTTGGTATCACTCTGTTAATATCGAATATTTTTAAAGGTTGATTTATTCAACGAAATGTGCAATCGTGTACCATTAAATGGGCACTAGACAAGCTATCCATTTACAACTCGTGTACCGAGTTCAAAAGTTAAATGAGTTTGACGAACATAAAATTCCACGTGGATTTAATATGTATATGCTGCATGCTTTAAAAATGTATAAAAGCTTAATTAAATGTTCCAACTGACCTACGGTTTAACTGAATCGCAGCGAGCACTGAAACTTTTTATTGATATGGACGTCACATATTCACGGTATTGAGAAAAGTAGCTAAAATTATAGTATAACAATAAAAACGCTTCCTATAAAAATTTTTTATCTATTTTTATTACAACAGTTCATTAAATCTTTTTAATATTTGTAACACAAATTTTAAGATCAGAAATGTATCATATGTAGTGAATTAACATGGCATTAAATCCCATTGAACTTTTAAATTTGTCCCATTTAGTTTGTATTCGTTACATTTGTTATATAAGTTAATTTAATTATAATTATCTGGTGTCCAAGAAAGAGCTAACAAATTATAAAAAATATTGTATCTATATCGTGTGTAAATTCTTTTATCGTAGTTGTAATTTTAACTGCGCTTCACGCTGCTGCGTTATATTGACCATAAAAGACATTTTATTTGTGTTGTTTACGATGGCGTAATTTATATTGAGAAACTTTAAGAAAACAGAAGAACCGCATATAAAGGAAAACTTATATTAAACCTTCTCGACAAAAGAGGTAACTTAGGTAGTGTAGGAAAAAGTGCATAAGCCGGACAAGGATGTACAATTAGAGAACACATTAGAGCACTCCTTTACTCCTTCACGCTGCGTCGTGCCGCCTTATGTCATGAAAAGTCACAACGTACCTTAGCATTTCTCCCGCGAAATGATACGGTGTTCATTGTCGTAAAACTCGAGAATACCCGAGAAGTGAATTCGGCAAAATAGCATCTTACAAAGTTAAGCAAGACGTTAAGTATCAACGCTGAAATGGGTAGATTGTTAGGCGAGTTTCTGGCACGGGCGTATAACATCTTCCTACTTAAGGATATACGAAATTGTACACGTCCAAGATTCCGTTAATGTAACTCGACTCAACTAAAATCGTTCGTGAAAGACGAGTGCCAACTCGCGTTAGAAGTTTGACCCGATGCAATGTTCAGGTCTTACGAAGCGTCGCATTATACGTTTTATTATGTACTTACACGACCTAAGACGTTTTCGAACTTTCGTAAAATTATTATTTCGATAGCGAACGCCCGCGCGAGTTATTAGTTACTTAACAGTATCGTGAGTAAACTTGCGCAACTGTACACAGCATCTCATCTATTGTGTGACTTAAATATATAATCAATTGGCTTGAGACAAATTTTAGTTATTATACTTTCATAAATAGATTTGCGAGAAACTTTGAGATATAATATTAACAATGGAAATCTATCATAAGCGCATAATTGTATGTGTCGTATAATGCACATAGATATAATCTATCAATAATAACGTGACTTAATAATTCATTTCATCACTAATCGATATGTCTGCATATATTTATTACATTGCGCAAATCCATTAAACTGTGTAATCAAATGTGACGGTACGTGTTAGTTAAGCCAAAATAATTATACGTGTGTGCCGTTTCCCTAAAATAATTACTATCATTTGCTTAATTATACCAGCAACACCAATCATTGTAGAACAAATAAATCGGCTTAAAGGAAAATTTCTCAGAAAAGCTAAGAAGCACAATATAAAGTTCTCATTTACTTTATAAAAAAAATATCACTTTACGTTAAAAAAATTGAAGGAATAATTACGAATAAATATTGCTTTTACAATTCTCAATTATAAACTTTGTTAATATCTTTTATCGTTTATCAATTTTATTTGCATTACATATATGCATAGTTTATACAATTAGAAAATTATTTATAAAAAAACATCGACTGCATTACTTTTATTTTCTTGACCACATTCATATACATAATATACATTCATATATTCACAAATCTTAATTTTAAAATCTCAATGTTGGTGTTTATTCAGTAAAATAGTGCAAACAAGAACGGTGCCCATCTACGAACCGGTATGCAAACATATTAAATCGTTTTCCCTTAATTTAGTCGAGTGCTCGCTGCGTAAACTTAATTATCTCGGTAACTAGGTGCTCCTCATAACCGATTTACATCGTCTCCACTTGTTCGAATTAATGCGATGCAAGTAATCTAACTATCTCCGGATGTTAATGAACTCCTGATGTCTCGCCTAACTGACTTTCAAACTATCTGAAACTTGTATCCAATAGTCACGTGGCAGGACAGAGACTTTCACATTTCTTTAGCGCATATTTAATGAACCAAAAGAAATGTCGAGCTCTTTCGCGAAAAGCAGGACTGCTTCTCAACAACCGCGCCACGCGCTCGGAATTCAGTTAAATCGATCGATTCGACGAGCCGCTTTATTAATTCCGTTCGAGCGGAGCATCGTCAACCATTACCCTCTCTCATCGTGGATTAATGAGCTCACCGTCGTTATATGCCAAGCTGTTTTCTCCCCTCGTTCTTCTTGCCCGCGAACGGAATTTAGGTGATACGACAAAAGTTCGCAGCGGCTGTGAATAAAACATGCGGCCAACGAAGCGACACCGGCACGAGTCGTCGGTGAATCAAAATTAAGTGACTCGAGTTAACGAACAAAGGAGGAACCGTCTGGTGAGGATACGAAGAGAAGGGGTGTCGACGAGGGACAAGGACGGGCGAGATAAAGTGTCGAAAGCACCGCCGAGATTACACACCGGCGCGGGTCCACTTGCACGCTGCGCTTTACATTATTGACAAGCTTGATTATCTTAAGCATACTTTGCGGCGTCGGAGGTTGCAATCTTGCCCCCGGGAGAGAATGGGAAGGCTTGCCTCGAGTAACCCAAGCTGCTAATATATTTATTAAAAACCTCAAGCAGCTCCGTCCGCGCTTCGAACTTATCCGGAATCCGCGCAGCGCTCTTTCTCTCCTTTTACCGCGCTAACTATTCCCTTCTTCTTACCGCATCGCCCGCCGAGCCGTCACAGCATTCGCCCTCTTTACGCACTTATTTCTCTTTCCTAACTTCAGCTTCTACATCAGCATCGATACCGACCATGTACGAAATATAATCGCAGCTGGTGCATAGCCAAGCTACGAGAAAGTTTCGCCCATAAGCCAAATCCGTGCAAGTTAGATATAATAATGTAGGCGGCTGAGTGAACGTAAACTGGTAATGGTAAACTAACAATGTATGATATTAAATGCCTTAGAATTAACAATGAATCTTTTATAAGATTTACCTTACTACGCCAAAAACTTTTAAATAACTTTGTTTTAATTATGCATAGCGTATTTTCCTATTATGCAAATTAAAATTCTTTCCATCATAAAGTATAATTAAAGAGATAAGAATTAAATAAAATTCATATGTATTTATCTATCTTTTAAGTAAGTTTTCTCTACCTATCCTAAATTTTTTTTTTAATATAACTACTTTTTATAAGCTTATTAGAGAGATAGAGAGAAAGAGAACACCGATTATTAAATTGATTGTTAATTTTTTACAATTATTAAAATTATTAGACAAAAGTATGATCTGTTTGTCTTATTAAATATTTTGCATTTTAGTGTAGATTCGTATATATTTAACGAGAACGAGTCATTTTGCAGTTTTACAATATAACAATTCGCTATGTAACTTGTAAAAATTCGGCATTTCGGAGGTGTTACCATTACACAAAATTATCACGAGCCAAAGAGATATGCCCAGAAGCAGACTATACGATATTCATGCTCATTTGCAAAAAGCTTTTCGGCAAACAGAATTTTAAAGTTTGTACTGCAATTTGGATTCAATTAACGATAGCGGCGCTTTCGCTAAAATTATCCCGGGTGCCAATTATCTTAATTTTACGTACTTAATCCTGTTTTGACGTAGTAGAAAATTTACACCTTGGATCAGAGGTTCACTCTATCTTGAAAAACATTTATTATATTTTTTGAGGAATCACGGACAAAAAATGTATTTTTATGTAGCCACAAGTACCGTATAATTATAAAAGCATTCTTTTTTTTATAAAAATTTCTTTAGTAATTATAGATTTGCATCAAACTTTAAAGCCTATAGAAATAAGTGAAGATACATG
The DNA here is from genome assembly GCA_003595255.1 of Solenopsis fugax. Classification (NCBI taxonomy): domain Eukaryota; kingdom Metazoa; phylum Arthropoda; class Insecta; order Hymenoptera; family Formicidae; genus Solenopsis; species Solenopsis fugax. The sequence continues at coordinate 21,338 of QKQZ01009605.1, read as the reverse complement.
CTGATTATAATACCTACTACAACATGCGTCTGCTCACAATTGATCTGTACTACTGAAATAAGAAACGGATGCTACGACAGTGTCAGCTCACGGCCGACTTATACTACTGATAATAAAATATCGTAATATGACTAACGAAAATTTAATGCATTTCATTAGTCCCGTAGTTCAAAATATTTAAATAAATTTTAATTCAAAACATGAAACTGTTCTTAAGAAAATATTGCAGTTCGATTGATTTAAAAAGTCGATTTTTTTCATTATAATTTTTCAATTTTTATACTTAAGAATAAACCTGTAAAGTAATTTAACAAAATTCGAATAGTTTGTCCAGGTTTTTTTATATCTTAAAAAGTTTCTTTTTTACAAATCGAAAAAATTTTTTAGAATATTGTTCATCTTTAGTTATCCGCTATTTTGATCAACACATTGCGATAAATAATTTATTCTAATTTCAACGATAACCACATTTATGTAGATTAAAATAATCCTCGGATTATTGATTTTTCAAATCAATATAAAAAACGCATCCTCTGAGAGAGTGCAAACAAGATTCTTATAATCACTCTCTGTTTATAAATATCTCGATTTTATGTTAACAAGAATTAAAACTTTAATTTTTATGAAGCTGAAGAAGTAATACACACGTATGTAAAACGCCAATACTCTACATAATATTTTCAGTTCCGTGCAAAACATTTGTAAAAATAGTTTTTGAAATGATCCTTCACAGTCCTAGAATACTCCCTTAATTTCGTTTCGTAAACAATGCCCTTGTCAGTGCTATTAGAATATTTATTGTGGTGACCGACAGCAAGCCGGATATCCGGCGAAGCTCGTAAATATCAGAATATCGGCAAAAAGAAAGCACAGGAAACAATTGACCCATCCCTAACAAACGCGACGTATCAGCTTCGTTGATCACATTTTGCCTTGATCGCTGCCCCGCAGCACCACGTATTAAAAACGAGCGATTAGTTGACGGTCGCTCAATATATTGTGGCACCTGGTAGCACAGCGAGGGCTGGTTAAAAACGATCACTGCATATCGCTATAAGTCAAGAGCTTGTAGTGAAAAAAATGTTCTAAAAAAACTTACAGCTATTGTGTCCTAAATCGTGTAATAGCCTTCCTCTCTCATAAAGAATTTTTGGCTGTACAATCATAGAAAGTAGCGGCAGGGGAGAGGGAGAGAAAGATTAAAATGCAAATACAAGAGAAAGAAACAGGGAGAGATGCTTGACGTCTGTACATGAAACAGAGAGCGGAAATGAGGGTGAGAGGGAGAATGTGAGAACTACATGATGCAATAGGGTGAAACGGGGGATGAGTAAGAGTGAGAGAGTGAGGGAGCTTTCGTGAAAGCTTCGGCAGGCTCCGCCCCTCGCCAATAGCAAAGCACAGAGGTTTGCTTGTCTTCTGGCGGGCCGGCCAATATCAAACTGACCCGGCCGCGCAGCCTCCAAGGTGGTCCAATCGGTAAACGTTCAGAAAAACGCGCTTCCGTGCGGTCACGTTGCAAACTGCAAAAGCTGGTACGAATCGCGTTTGAAAACTCGCAGCGCGCGATTGTTGTCAACGCGTGCAGAAATCTTCGCATGTTCTCCCTCTTTCACGTGTCTTCCGCTTATTGTCTTCCGATTTCTTTGCATAAAATTTATTATCGGTATCACTCATAGCTGTTACTTATTTATCTGTAATCGTATATATTAGCAGCTTCTGCTTTTCATTTATTGGGTGTTTTAGGCACATTCTTCATTATATATATATTTTTTTCTAAAAACGACTGACCTATTATATGTATTAATATTTTAATCATAGCTGACACAAATGTAATATAAAAGGTGTGATCCTTTGTTTTTGGTATTAACTTTTTAATATTTTATAATTCTGAACAGTTTTAGAAAATAATAAATATTGCTCTGAGAAAGAGCGATATTTATTATTTTATATTTTAACTATCATTATTACATTAATATAATGAAACAATAACTTCAGCTATTTATTGACTGTTTAAAGTTGCATATTAATATTGCATGTATTATTATAGTGATCAAATATTAGATATAAATTTACCGCGTACGATACTGCTTATGTATTTATGAGAGTAAAATGTATTATAGAATTTTAGTATAACTTGAATAGACATTTGTACATGTTATTAATGCATTAATAAATAAATTTGATTTTCAATAAAAAATCATCGATATATTTAGATAAAATATCATTCAAAATCAATAACAAATCGTGTTATTTTTGCACTATATTATCACATAACAAAAAACACGGGATAAAATAATGTGTATACGATGTTCATAATCCTATCGCCGTTGCGCGAACGTGTAAAATTTATGTATTAAAGTTTCATAAAACAGCATAAAATTGTCAACGTAGGGATTTGCTCTAACTCATGCATACATATGTCTATCATACATTATATCTATACGATCCAATATCCCAGCCTTTTTTGATAAAGTAGATTAGTTCTGATTAAAATATGTATATTACACAAATGCATAAATCAGAGTCAAAGGATCCACTTATCTTAATCAGACCTTGTAATTACGCAATTTATATTATACCAACTAAATACAATGTAATATTTGTTAAAGAATAAAAGCATTAAAATTTATTATTGTCTGTAGAGTAATTGTCCCGTACATTGCTCACAATTTAAGTTCCCTGAGAAGATGATTTAAACTGATTCATCATGCTCGAGCGATCAAACAAATTATTCTGGGTCGTTGAGAAACAAAGATGCGGTCAATGCGTTAAAAACAAACGTTTCATCGAGTTGAATCTAACTTCACAGACGAGATATTTTCAGGAAATGGCTGTTCTTCCGGTGGTGTTCCTCTTTTTACAGCTGAATTTTCCGTGATTGCGATTGCAATACGAAGCATCCAATTTCATGGCAGTTATTTGTGTTCCTTCTTTTCGAAGGAACGATTTTATTAATGTACAACCGTCATATCTACACGATAAGAACATTTTTTCACGAATCGTGATTAAATCTGTCTGTGTAGTTATGATCAAAATCTATTTAATTTTAGCATCTTGTTTTAATACAATTTAAGTGCATTCCTTAAAAAAAAAGAACAGATAAAGTGTTTCTATAATTCAATAAATTACTATATCAGTAACTGATGATATTTCATCAGTTCTTCTTTTAAAGGGATTTCGTAAATGTAGCTATTACATACTGCAGTGGCAAAACAATTTTTCTAGGAACTATTTAATTTTTGCTCGCCAGTAATTTATAAAACAGTTGCTATTTTCTTAATATCATTTTCTTATCGTTAATAGAAATTAGAAAATACATATCACGGAATTAATTTTTATAATATAGGATTTGTATATATAAATACACTAAAAATAAAAACAAAACTAACGATTAAAAAAACAAAACTTAGAAATAAATAAAAAATAAATAAAAACCAACTAAAAATTAAAAATAAAAACTAAAAACATTAAAAAAACAAAACTTAAAAACAAATTAAAAATAAAAACTGAAAACATAACAGAAAATTAAAAGGTGCTACATATTAAATTTATGTATCATATGCTATTTATGTATATCAAAAAAGTAATGATAAATAACAATATGTATTATATAATTGTGCATCATGATATGCGCGGGACTCTGTTTACAGGTATTATTATATTGGTATATTGGATTATCTTTTGCGTTGTTGCGTCAAAGTGACTCGCTGTATTGCTTTGTCGTAGTTTCTGCATAGTTTTCCAATATTCGAAATAGTATATAACTATCAACAGTAAATGATATTTTTGAAATTTTTATACATTTTTTTAAACAATATAAATTAAAATTATTATATATTAGAGCGACTAAAAAATTGAAATCAAAATGCTCTAAATTCTTGCTAAAAATAATTTAAAGCGTAAACCGTCTTTGCATAGCATGTGCGAGTTAAATCTGTCTCATATACGCGCCGATGTATAAAAAACAAAGGCACGTCGGTCGTGCGTAACTAAAAAATCGAAAAAGATTGAAAGCGGAAGAAACTTCAAATGTAAAATATTCCACATTCGAGACAGACAGGTAAAAATATAGACAATAGAGTCAGCCGTGTTCCCGTAAGCTACATATAGCAGAAGTAGTACGATCGGGCACTAAGGTAACATCGTCGGCAGTTCATCTCCATCGCCATTTCAATCGTATACTCTCTGATCGAATCACAATTCTTTTATTACGCAGTACTCTCGAATCCGTCTCGGTTTACTCGCGGTACGACTCAAAGGACTACGTGGCATTGTTGGATGCGCCTTAGAAATACGTAAGTATCGTATGAGAAATTGCACAAAGAGATATCTGCGCACGACAATATATACGGAAATACGGTAATTCATTACCAATTTTTCTCGACTGTAAGAATAAGTCTTCCGGAATAAATGGCGGACACTGCTTCATATCTGACAGCGTATAATCTGTTGTTTTTGCATATGACACAATTCGTAATACCGTAATGATTGAAGAGTCATAAAATAGAATTTGTAACATCAATTTGTACAAACGCGCCAGTGAGACAATGAAAACTCGGACAGATGTACGATTATCGTTGTTTTGTGCCTATATGAATCATTCGTTCTAATACCAAATTTTGCTGTTATATTTGCGAAGTGAATATTTCATCAATAAATTTTATTTCATCAATAAATGACATAACTGATCGTGACTGAAATAACGGATAAAGTAATATCACGTAACACGTTTACGATAGTAATATTTATGCTATAAATTGTTACATGTATGTATCTAGTTTGCATACAATCTCATATTTATTCGTGAAGTGTTTGTTATATATATATATTTTACGTGATATTTCTGTACACCACAAACTCGAGATCAATCTTCTTTCTTTTTACTTGAGATCTTCATCCGGCTTTCCGCGCCGTGCAATGACAAATGTTCGTGTACCTTATAAAACTAATTATGCATTTCCCGCTTCACTATACAAAAGACGCGGGATGATATTAAGACGCAAAGCGTACAGTTGACTAGTTTCGAGAGAATAGAGACAAGAACGCGGAAGACTTCGTGCTTTCACGTAATCTCTTATTAAAATAGGACAGAGGGATCAAGAGCTGAGCCACGCGAAGGTGCGGTAGCACGAATAAAGCAAATAAGGAGAGACAAAGACCGGCTGCCCAAGTGATGCAAAAATACGACATGTTTTTCTCATTCAATTTTGCAGACAAAAGGTTCCAGCTTCTTCTACCCAAACAGGAAAGGTTCATATCCAAAAGGAAGCTCTTTTCTCAGATGATATCTCCTTCATTTGCTTCGGCTAGTTAAGAAGCATCCCTTGAGATTAAAGATAAAATTTGTTTTGTTTCGGGTATAAAAACTTGGCTCAAACTAGAACAGCTAAACATTTTTTCGAGTTTCAGTATACATGTATGTGTGTATGTGTGCCATATCTATACTATTTTTTAATTCATACTCTTATAATACTCCTGCGAGTAATGAAATAAACGTAACATAGCAAATATTCTTTTTTCTAATTTGCTTAATTTTTAACTAGAAAATATAGATTATAAGAATAAATTTAATTAATACTTATATAGTATATTTTATGCGTATCTCTGGTAAAAGAATCCTGTGATTTATGAAAGGTTATCAGAAATGATAACACCATTAATAAAGTGTCGTATATCATTTCACCAAACGCTTCTGCTTTTAGCAGATGAATTCGTATGATGAATACGAACATTATCGTATCATCACATATAACGCGTACAAAATTAATAAAAGACATATTTCGATACAGTAATGAGATCTTTCCTCTTTCGTCAACAATTTTATATAAAATTATATTTGTTCTGGATTACATTTTAAAATACATATTATTTCTCGATGTTTCAAACGGCACAATAACAGCATATAATTAAAATATATATAATTTTTAAATGTTTTAATATAAAATACACGTTTCAATTAATTATATCAATATTTTGCATTTATCGAAAATAATTTAGTACTGGCAATTTTATTATAAAATTAATTTTTAAAAAATATATTATTGAATATATGCGTATATGATAATGATTTTAATAATTCATGCTAACATGCTAACTGTACATTTTTTTTTTTTTTCAAAAAATAATGATATTTTATAACATTGTATATAACTCTATTGAGCTTGGTCTATTCTCATGCAATACCTGTTTTAAAGAATGTAGGCATAAAGCGGCAGAAGTAGAACCCCCATGTTAGGCTCGGCAATTCTTTTGCAGGAAAAATTTCCATGGTAAAGTCTACAGAATCAGAGGAAGTAAGGGTAGGGACTGTTGAGAGGATAGAGGGCGGGAAAGGAGGCAAGCGACGGAAGCATCTGGACAGACTCGCATGAAAGTTTAAACCGATGTTTTACGATGGCTTTTTGTTTCGCGTGTTTTATTGAGCAGAGAGCGGATATTCACGTCAATCTCGCTCTCTTGCAATCCGCGAGAAGCCGTGGAGAGTACGCGCTCTCTTTCGTTTTCTCTTTCATCTATTCTTCTCTTTTTTTTCTTTGTCTCTCTATCTTTCTCTCTTTCCCGCTTTCTCCCTCTCACATCAGCTCGTACGTTATTTTTCTCTCACTCGTTCGTCTTTCCCTATTTCCATGACCCGCCCGTTCTTCTTTCCGTCTCAATCTTTTACGCTTTATCATTTTTCATCAAACTTTCAGTATAATTTAAGAGTATGTACAAAATATACGCGCGCGCGATAAAGCTCTCTCAACGAATTCTTTAATGCCATTTACGAATGCTTTAAAACCATTTACCATAAAAGTTTCTTCTACAAAAGAATTGCCGAGCCTAACGTGGAACTCTACGACCCCTGTATTGTTACTTATATTTATAACATTGTTCAGACTACGAATATTGCATATGAATGAACAGATCTTAGAATAAAAAATTGCATCTTATATGTAAGTACGCATCTTTATAAAAAAATAAAAAATAAAAAATACCCAACATATTTCCAAATGACACATTCCAAAGGGTCCGAAAGATTGTGAATATACCCAGCCATTTATATGAAGCAAATTCAATTTCAGGCGCTTTTGATAAAACGGTATTAAAACGTGCCGCAGTTTCTCATAATTAAATTGTCTGATGTAAATGAGACCATTTACTGCCATTTAGAAATAACATACGGATGAATGATAAAGCAATTTTCAATGTAATTTTCAATATAAAATCGATGCTAAACGCTAAAGGTAAAACGCGCGAAATTATAATAAAAATATATTGCTCTTTGACGTTACTATCGATTATACTTACCATATTTCTATCTCACTAACGATGTATCTCGTAACGTTTCTTTAATTAATTTTTATTTAAGAACGAAACGTCGCTTTCCATTATTAATTTTAATATTTCCAAATAAATAACTATGATAAGATATTTTCCGTTACATAGTTATAATCTGGCTTGTAAAGTTTGTGTCAACTCTTAACGATATCATATTGCGCGCGTCTGACAGAGAAAGGATGATGGTTAGGAACTTTCTTAGTCTTTTTAAACTTCTCGTTTGCCCAGGTGGGAAACTCGTAAATCGATAGTCCCAAGGGAAGCGAGCGCTAGATCCCGCACTGCGACGTACGTATCGAAACAACCGTTTCCTGCTGATACCTCACCGCGAATGACATATAGCTTCAAACACGCATGATTTATTTCTACGTTCGGAAATGATCGTCACCGTCTTCCGCTGAGCGATACGTGTTACTTATTTTGCAAAGAACATGCCTGCAAAATTTATCGATTTTGGGATATGCATTACTGTGTACAGTTAAGCCAAGTTCACCAACAACTGATGGAAAATCAATCACGACTTTTAACGACTTTGTATTATTAAACAGTAAATTACGAGACGATATATCAATTTTACCAGTAATGTAAATTACATTCATATAGTTACATGACGCATGTTCTTGCAATTTATAAGTAATTACAAAACAAGTATCGAAAGACGAAAAAATAATAACTTTTTATTGCACGAGCAGTTGCTTGCTAACGTTACTTGATCAGCAATATAATATTCAATTTTATTCCTTTAAACTGTTATGAGTTAATTTTAATAACAGATAATTTTGTAACTTGCGATAATTGGAAGTCGATTTGCAGTCACTACGTATGTCGAGAAAAAACTGACTGTAAATCTTCGCAATAATGCAAAGTGGATTTCTAAAGTTTTCAATATAGTTGTTGATGAGTAATTAAATACTTGATTATTATAAATTGAGCTGAACCGTTCGACGGATTTAAGTAATATAAATTAAAATCTATTTTATACACTGTTCAATTGCGCTTCACTTACACCGCGCTTTATTATCTCCATCATTTATATTTTAAATTGATTATCATAACTTTTACAATTATAAATCTAATCTTCCTACCATTTAAATATTTCATTTAAATTATTAATTATATATTGCTTGTATGTGAAAAAATACGTAACAGTACTGTCAAAAATAGTACGACATGCGTCACAAAAAAAGAAGAAAATAGTATACAATATCCCAATTATATTACTTGAGAAGCGCGCAGGAATTTATCGTAAAGCGTACAAGGCCAATATTCTTATATACGGAAAGGATTACGTGGCAGGATCCATGGCATGCGAATACGTGTCGCTGTGTACAAAGGTGCCGGCTGTTGCACGCGGCTTATACCCACGTATGCCACGAGAGACGAGTGGCAAAGGAAAGATTTTTGGGGAAAGCGTCACGGCGAAAACGTCTCGGGGGTTCTCTGTACAGCCACGTGCCTTCAAACCGAAAGAATGTAATTACTGAGAGGATCAAAGTCAGAGAAACGACGTCCGTGACCTGTCTGCGTCGGTTTCGTCGTCGTCCTCGTCCTGATGCGGAATTTAAATATCGACGGAAGTATTCGGCGTTTGACTCCTGTAACTGCTGCATTCGCCACCTTTTCCCCTCGTTGCTGCCACTCAAAGACTCGTTCGCTGCTGTCGCCTTTTCTTCGTGTTAAAGGGCGACGAGAGGGTCGCGAAGAAGGAAACAAAGGAGTTATCCACTGTCAGCATCTCTCTGGAAGACCGTTAAAAGTACACGCGAATGTTTTAAAGTCCTCGCCTTTCTTTATCCTGCTACCTTGTTATCTCTAAAGCCTCACTAAAGAAGGATACGCTTAAGACAGCAAACTTGAAGAGATCTATCATTCTAAATGGACACTCCGATATTTTATAGATTATTAGTAATATCTTGCACTAATTTATAAAAATATAAAAATTTTGCGTGGTACGTATATAAAGTAATAATACACAAGTTTGATTAAATAAAGAAATCTCTGTCTCTTTTAACCTTTAAGTAGGTGGGATGGCCACAGCATCTCAGCAGGCAACGAAGAAATGTAGGATTAGAATCCTTGTTCTGGAAAGGAAAAATAGAAAGTGTTGTCCACAAGTCTTAAAGTTCAATTTCTTTTTTACATTCTTCTATCTCTTAAAGGTTTAACTAATATAAATTTAAATATAACATAATATGTTAATGAAAAAAATGCCAATAATAATATTTCTTTTGGATGTTGTCAACTCAACCATCTACTTATGTAATTTTTTACCACCACCCCTACTTAAAGGTTAATTCTATCTATAAAGAAATAAAGTGTATTCACACATGTCAACGATATAACAATGCAAATATAACACAAAATTATAACAGAATATTTTACATTAAAAGATTAATTTTATTGTATAATTATAGATTTTAATAAGAGTACATAAGTTATGTAAAAATTTTATTTCATTTTTTCTCCAAAGATGAAAGAAATGCATAAACAGAAACATTATTGGATTCAAAACTATGATTGTAAATTCCTACGAGAATTTAAACAAGATAACTTTTGTGAAGCTTAATATTGACGTAATTATATCATATTGTCATTACAAACAATCACGACATGAAGTTTTATTTCCAGACCTAATGTGCATCTTCTTGATAATTTTTATAATTATGTCATATTACAAAGTAAAACAATACTTTCACACAATAACGTCTATCTTTACACATTTAAGTATTAAATATACAGTTCCAATGGAAAAATCTACTCTGTACTTTTAAATGCTTTAAAGAAGAGTGATAGAGAAAAGAATTAAAACTTAATGATATCCAATACCAATATGGAACAAAGTATATCCGATACTTTTCTCGTTTCAGTACTTTCTCGCGTTGCAAGATTTTCTTTACACAGTTATATTTACTATCGTAGTTTGGAAGTCTTTAGTTTACCATTATTTGTTATTATCTGATCAAATAACAATCCGCTAAAAATTTCGTTTATTTTAAAACAGGTTGAAGTCGATCAACTAAAGTTAAACAGAATTTTTGAGTTCAATTCCGAGACACAGAGTTCTAAAGTAAACTTATTTTTGTTCTTTGACTTCAGCCAAGCAATAAATGACGATATATGCATTCTATCGAGCTTTAAACATACAAGCGGAGAAATCCCACAGCAATCTCGGTTCGCAAACAGTTTCCTATTCATATACATGCAAAGTAAAGTAGAAGTAGCATCCTATAAGTTCGTAAGAAAAATAAATTTTACAATGTCGAATATTAAAATCATAAAAAATCTTGAAAACAATTTTGTCTCTTTATATATTTCAGTTTATGTTCTATACAATACGTGGTTATTTGTTTCAAGTAATATTGAAAAATCAAAAACATCACACACACATATATATAATGTTTTTAATTTTTGATTGTATATACACACATACACACATTGATTATCTTAAAATATAAAATGTTAACATAATGTATATCAGGGATCTTGTCTAAGATCAAGTAATTCAACGTTCATAGATAAATCATTATGCAAATAAATTCTTAACTACATTCAATTTTATTTTTTTAGAGTGCAATATCAGCGTATACGAAATTATTCATATAATAAGAATTTTTTATGTATAATAATTTTTTCTGTAATTCAAGATACATTTATCAAATTATAGAAAAAATATTTTCGATATAATTAATTAAATCTGCGAATATATGTATTTTTAAAAATTATTAATTGGCGGAGATGAATACCATTGCAACGACAATCGAACTACTTAAGCATGCCAAATTGCATTTTACGCGGGTCTTCTCGTATCGTGCGATGCGTAGACCTAGAAAACGCATCTCTCGGACGAAATAAACACTCGCTTCTCCGACTGCACATGCAAGTAGAGCCGGTGGAGCGACTCTCGGGCCACGCGTTTAGAATGTTTCGCGAGACGAAGAGCCACTTGAAGGGGAATGCATTCCACGGGACGGGTGTTCACGATGAGAAGCTTCCGCCAAAAGCTTACGCCAAGCTTTCTCGCTTAACCTTAGCGAACGCGTACGTGCTTTCTGTCAGGAATGCCTAGCGCATCGTTCGTCGTCGAGCTACCGGAGCAACTATGGCCAAACTGCGTTTTACGCGGGTCACCGAGATAACATAATGCAAAATTCACTCGACGAAAGAGCATCCGCGTCTATAAAAGTCGTTTTCTGTTACCCTCCTGCTTTGTCAGCACGATTATTTGCAAGCCAGTACTTGTATTTTCATATATTTGTTGTTATGTAAAGCATTGAATTAAAAAATACAATAAATGGATGAGACTTGATTCATACACGTGCCTGGAGACTCAGGGAGACATAGATTTTAAAAATATTATAAAAAAGTGTTACGTTAAAATTATGTAAATCAGTGGATGATACGATGTGGATGATATGATTTTATAAAAACCTAAAAACGGTAAACTTAGGCAAAATCGAAGTTATAACTTATATGAACTTTACGCTGTTTAAAATATTTATCAGCTGACGAATTCCGTTTTGTTTCCTCATAAATATTTGATTATTTCATTTTCTCCGAGGACAAGTCATGCTTTCGTTTCTGTTTAGGATTAAATGGTCTTCAGAATGGGTTGGGTTGATGCATGACGCACGTGCGTATCGAGGGACGTGCTAATAGAAAGTGATATATGGGAATTGATCTTTTATTATTTAAGCTATGGCCGATCTCGGATATGCATGGAATGCATATTTGCTAGTAACCTACTGTACACGAACCAATGTTTCCCTGAGGGGCGATTGTAAATTTCTCCGTGAAACGAGGGTTGTGTTCAACGAAATTTCGTTATTATTCTCCTGCATACAACATTGCCTAATGATCATATAAATCAGAAAACGTACATAAATATCGAAAAAACACAAATAAAACAATATTTATTTAGATAAACTTCATTATTTTGCACGCATTTAATTTCATTTTTCTTGGGATCATCATATTAAAATGGAAAAGTCTTACACGCAAACAAAACTGATTTTTTTATATTTTATCATAATAATCTTTCGTCTATAAATCAATGAATCTACGATCAATTGTTTGATTAAGAATCCCAATCAAAATCTGTTCCAGAAATGCATTTGTCTGTATTTTATACCATATTTACGAGTAATGTTTACATAGCTATACCACTTTATCACATTATATTTCATTAAATTTTACTGACGCTACATCTTCATTGACGATGTTTATAGCACAGTTACATTGAGCGCTCCGTTAATCATTAATATCAGCGCATTAGTTGCTGGTATTTAAATTCGTGTACAAGTAATTACTCGCGATAGAAAATACAAAAACGACGATCACCGCGTTTGACACACAATTAAATAAAGACAGACGAGTTTGTAATTACAAACGCGACAGGAAGACGCTTTTAAACCATCGATCACACGTAGGATTGATTATCAAATTATTGTCGAAATAACTGTGTAAAAACTTCGAGAGGATTTGTACACGATCTTCGCTAACAATTTAAATCAGAGTTGTTTAACAATAATAAAAAAAATAAAAATAGATAAAATAAATGAACACAATAATATATTTATAAAACTGTGAAATGTATAACACAAAAAAATTTGATTAATAACGGTTAAAAGAAGTTTTAGTGCTCAAATTTCCTAAGTGATTTTATATACATTTTCCAGTTCCTCGAGCTACGCGCCGCATATTCGTCGGCCTTGAAACGTAATTCTTAAATTGAACTAGAAAAGTAATATCACAATATTAAATCGCTAATGAATTTAATTATAGTGCTAACAAGCATCTATAAAATCCCATCCCTCTCGAAATAAATAAATAAATATTTCTATCCTTTCGAAACTCTGTTTTACTCGAGAAAGAATCTGGATTTAGTTTGTTGTCTCGGATCAGATTCTTATATTTATATATCTTTTTGTATATCTTATATCGCGTTTTTCCATATTTTATCATCTCCCAGGCTTTGTACATCCATTCGATATATCCACGATCGTGATTCTCGCATTCAAATGCACTCTGATAAAAAGCAGACGATTTGTGGCGGCGACGGACAAACCGAAGCCACTTCGGTCCTTGAGGTAGCCAGGCTAGCATAAGCGGGCGAGTGAGGCGGCTGTGTACACGATAGTGGTAATACATAATAAGATATGAACGGAGGGCATGTGCGGCATAATCATATATCATAAGGTAGTGCGGTATGGCGAAGTATTCCTCCGTCTACACGAAGTGCGCACACCAACCGGATTACTATCGCCATCGCAACTACCACATCCGCATAGATACACGCGAAGACTGAGGGAACCTGAGAAAAGGGTCCTTTCTCTCGTTCCTCATCTCTCTTCCTCTCTCTCTCTCTCTCTCTCTCTCTCTCTCTTTCTCTATCTCTCCCCTACTCTATATCTCGTGTATATTCCCTATCCAACCGCCGACTGAAACTCTGCCACGGTGTACACGTATGCGGCTAACACCCGCATTCGAAACAAACGCGGCCGTGTGCACGAGGGATTTGGTACTGTTCCCTTAACTTTTCGAACAAGAAAGCCGGAAGGAAACTTCCCGGGCACCCAACGAGCGACACTGCGTGGGGTAAACGGTATGGTCAATGAATAAATAGAAAACCGGGAGAAAACTTGACGTACTAAAACGCTTCTGGATCTCGAGGCGCACACGCGTATCTGGGGATGCAGTTGTAATCACGGAGCTGTCCGATGCAGTAACAGAAAGCGTTGACTTATAGCCAATGCGAATAAAAAAAATAGATACGATCCCAGCTGGAGGCGATTTCGCGGACACGTAACAGAATCGATAAAAAAAACTTCAAATGTATGTATATTCAAGATTTGTAATGCATTTTCATTATAAAATGTATATGTAAGATATGAAATTTTTTACTTTAATTAATCTCTAATTTATTGAACTCATTTCGTTTGCAAAAAGTTTTTCTTGTTATTCATTATTTATTATTCATCCTTGAGATTTTGTTTTATAAATTTTCATTGACTAGTATACCTTGTAATTAATATTTCAATAGATATTTCATTAGATGCCGATAAAGATATCGATATAATCGTTAGCAGCTAGATATAATTGCAAAAAAGCTTTTTACGACTATTATGTATACATTCTTACATGCAAAATCAGTCAATGGTTGCATCGATAATTCAAGAATTATTTCCCGGCACTAATGTATTAGTTATTTATTTTAAGATAATGGATCTTCGAGATATTATATTTATACAAAATTTATCTACAATATTAATGTTATTTTAATTTAAAATATACATCTAAACATTTACGATCGTACTATATGCACCCACATTTCCACAAATCCATTATCTCAAATCAAAATAAAAGAAAATTTATCACTCACCAATACGATGCGCAGCAGCGGAGTTGTTGAATAAAAACCGTTAAACTGCAAAATGCAAATAAATCCAAATTGTAGTAGCGTTCACAATAATTAAAATTTTAAGAAAATATTGCGTATAAAATAATGATAAATGATTAATTTCGTAGAAATAACGGATAAAATAATAAATGATAAATTACTCACTCTATGGTTGCTCCGACGTCATCTGATGCCTCTCAGGTCACTTTCTCCTCTCAGATTTTATTGCTTACACAACACTCATTTACGGTTGCGAATTAGAATACAATCGCGTATTTTACGGCACTCCCGCGATACATTCAGAAATTTTAATGACATTGACAAAAAAATTACGCGAATAAAAAGTGATATGATACTGTAATAGACTCGATATTCGTTTAGAGATAATGGCCATTCACAATTTTTTAATATACAGGCATCGAATTTATGGTAAAAAGATATTTAAAAATAAGGAGTCAATCACTATTGTTTACTTTTTAATTAAACGCGTCACGATGTTGTTCAACTTGAAATCTATTTGTTTAGCAGCTGCAGTGTGTCTTTAATAATTGAAAAATTCTTCAATTATTTTTTATGCTGATATCGTTACATGAATTATTCGATCTGATAATTCATGCATTATTCCGAACGCATCATTTAATCTGAAAATAATAAATACTTGAAATTACATGTGAATCGATGAAAACCTCAAGCTCGAGCAACAATTCGACGTCCCAGGACATCCGAAGTATGTCATGAAAAATCGTGTTTAGTCGCTGAAAGACTGGACACTTAAAATACATCCCAAGAACATTATTTGGACATCCGGACGACGTCAAATTGTTGCTTGAGAAGCGATATGCAAGATATATTTGGTTCTACATATTATCAAAGATATAATTATTAAACAAGTATGCCAATAAAATGAGAACTTACATATAATCCCTAACCTCTATTCGATAAAATAGGTCGCGTGATATGTTCATTGAATAGCCATTGTCTCAATATGCTCATAACAACAACAATCGCTCGAGTTAATGATTCACGCCAATAGTCAGAGTAATCGAAACGGAAGATCTCTTTTGTTTCGTAAAAGTAACCTCGTCTCGTACTCGTCGCGCTTGGGTTTCGGAGGGTAAGGAGACGGCACGCGCACAACGATTCGCGGTTCACGGCAAACTTCGTGCCATTACTTGCCAGCTCGGGACGTGTCGCGCAAATAAAAGCACCTCCGCGTACGCACCGGCACGTTGCGCTGTATGAAAACAAACGTCAAGGGCGCACGTGAATGTGTACACACTGTCACTCCGAAATATCATTTCCTTATTGCTTCTCCAGAAATGATTGGTCGAATCGATGTCGAGCGACGTCGGTGTCATTAATCGAGCGATATCGATTCGATTTCTAGAGGGATCCGCAAACTAAATACTTTATAAGTTTATAAAATAAGATTTTTTTTAACTGATCTCATCAACTTCAATCACAAACTAATTGGCCGAATAAATTTATGAATTGCCAACTGCAAAATTTAAAACTGATTATTCCTAACAAGATTTTTTTATTATTTTAATTAAAAATTACTTAATTGTTAATTTAAAGTGCTTGCGTTTTACATAAATAAATTATTTGTACACTGAAAGAAATTTTAATATTCATAATGTAAGTAAATATATTTATTTTAACATCTTTTCCTCGATTAAAAAAAATATTTCCTAAATTTAAAAATAAATTATTTTACACTACTAAATTTTTATTTGAAACAAAAAAATGATTTAAACATAAGAATTGTTCAAGTAAATATATTTATTTTAACATCTTTTCCTCGATTAAAAAAAATATTTCCTAAATTTAAAAATAAATTATTTTACACTACTAAATTTTTATTTGAAACAAAAAAATGATTTAAACATAAGAATTGTTCAAGTAAATATAATTATTTTAACATATTTTCTATGATTAAAAAAATATTTTCCAAATTTAAAAATAAATTATTTTACACTAGCTAATTTTTATTTAAAACAAGAAAATGATTTAAACATAAGAAACTCTTTCTCAGTGTGTAATTTTTTGTAGAAAATAGACACGGAAAACAAAATAATACGATCAATTTTAAGTCTTGCAATTTTTTATTGTTAAATTTAATTAGCCGATGAAGCTAATCAAAGATGATGAGACCTTATATTCTGAGCTCTTATATTCTGTTCCTTGCATTTCACATTTATTTCAATAAAAGTGCTATCACATTCACGTATATAATAAATATTATCTAATTATAACAATGTCGATTTTTTAATAATGCATATCTGTGTATCGTACTTTCTACACTGTTACATATATGACTACGCAATTCCGACAATCTGATAATAGAAAACAAATCCATTAATTGAATTGACATTTCATAATAAATTTTTGCATTTAATTTTGTTTTCTTCTTTGTAAAAAAGATGAAGTACGTAAAATCTTGAGAAAGTTCTACAGTACTATTTCTTACCAGAGCAAAAATATGTATACTGCGCTCATACATCTTTCTACCAGAGATTTAGTTACCATGAGAAACGCGCGATTTTGCTACTCTATGCTACTCTGTGTTTTAATTCTTAAACAGCACTTTATCACGAAGTCCATACTTTTGACAAGAACAACCATGTTTATAGTTATGCTTCTGTTAAAATGTTTCATCTTGTGTCTCACAGCATCACATTCTTTTTTTTTGTGAATCGCACTTTCACGTTAAGAAAAGTAATAGTGAATTATTTTGCTTGAATACTTTCCAGGTTTTATATTTAACGATCGACGATAGCTCCTTCGTCTAAGGAGTTAATGTGAAATGCAAGGAACAGAATATTCAAAGAAATCTATCTTGCGAAAAGGTTGTGCACTTGGGTTTCTTTTTACATGGTGGATGCATACCGTGCAAAAAAATGTGTGAAAAGAGTCGTGTAAAAATTGATTTGCATCAAAATATAAAACTTGTGTTAAAGTAATGCAAACAAAAGCAATTTAAATTATAGAATGCATTTACTGAAAACTTTTAGTTAAAAAACACATAAAAGAAAAGCTAATGTGTTGAGGAAAAAATGAAAAAAAAAAATTTTTTAAATTGATATAAACGTGTAAATGTGAATAAAACGTGTTTAAAAAACCATGACACTGTGTAGCATTTTGCAGCACTCTCAACGTTAGGCAAACGCGATACAGAAATTTTTATAACATTGCGACAGAAAAATTACACGAATAAAAAGTGATACTGAAATAGGCTCGATATTTGTTTAGAGATAATAGCCATTCATAAGTTTTTAATATACAGGCATCGAATTTATGGCAAGGAGATATTTAAAAATGCAGAGTCAATCACTTTTCACTATTGCTTACTTTTTACTTAAACTCATCACGATGTTGCTCAACTTAGAATAAATCTGTTTAGTAGCTACAGTGTTTCCTTAATAATTGAAAAATTCTTCAATCATTTTTTATGTTGATATCGTAACATGAATTATTCAATCTGATAATTCATGCATTATTCCGAGCTTTTAATCTGAAAATAATAAATGATTTTTGAAATTACATGTGAATCGATCAAAAGCTCAAGCCCGAGCAACAATTCGACGTCCTGGGACATCCGAAGTATGTTACGAAAAATCGTGTTTATATCGCTGAAAGACTGGACACTTTTCACTTTGCTTACTTTTTCATTAAACGTGTCACGATGTTGCTCAACTTAGAATCTATTTGTTTAGCAGCTACAGTGTTCCCTTAATAATTGAAAAATTCTTCAATCATCTTTTATGTTGATATCGTAACATGAATTATTCGATCTGATAATTCACGCATTATTCCGAGCTTTTAATCTGAAAATAATAAATGGTTTTTGAAATTATATGTGAATCGATCAAAAGCTCAAGCCTAAGCAACAATTCGACGTTCCGGGACATTCAAAGTATGTTACGAAAAATCGTGTTTATATCGAAAGACTGGACACTTAAAATACATCCCAAGAACATTGTTTGAACATCCGTACGACGTCAAATGGTTGCTTGAGAATCGATATGCAAGATATATTTGGTTCTAAATATTATCAAAAATATAATTATTAAACAAATATGCCAATAAAATGGGAACTTACATGTCATCCCTAACCTCTACTCGACAAAACAGGTCGCGTAATATGTTTATTGAATAGCCATTGTCTCAATGTCATTGCTCATAAGTCAACAATCGCTCGAGTTAATGATTCACGCCAACAGTCCTTAGTAATCAAAACGAAAGATCTCTTTTGTTTCGTAAAAATAGCCTCATCTCGTCGCGCTCGGGTTTCGGAGGGTAAGGCGACGGCACGCGCACAACAATTCGCGGTTCACGGCAAACTTCGCGTCATTAATCGCCGGCACGGGACGCGTCGCGTAAATAAAGGCAGCTCTGCCTACACACCGGCACGCTGCACTGTATCAAAACAAAGTCGCAACGTCAAGGCCGCACGTTAATGTACACACACTATCACTCCGAAATATTCCTTCTTTATTGCTCCTCCAGATATGATTGATCGAAATCGATGTCGAATCGATATATCGATTCGATAAGTCATTTCTCGCTAGGTAACACGCGGAAAGCAGTTGCGATTTAACAAATTACATCACAGTTGAGAATTGTCGAAAACTGTCACATTTCTAAACTCTCGGCTCTAAGTTTTGCTGCTTGCATCTTTTTGTGTACTATAGGCACCGCAGTCCATTTTAAAATAACGATGTTTCAAAGCGACAATACAACTGCTTGCATGCGACCTTCGTGTTTGTTTTGGTGGTGAAGCGTACCGGCGCGTACGCCACGTCGAGCTCGCGCCCGCATCATTGTCATACGCGATACTGCGCGCGTCGCAACCCGAGTCGGCAGATTGCGTGGATTTGGTTGACCGTTCCTGTTTGTTCTTTATCACGGTAAAAGAATTGTACAGTAGGGATATACACCTTTCATTTTTTTCATCCGACCTTTCAGGCTCCGCAATATTTTTGGGCTGCAAAATATGCAAGTAATCGAACATGGTATTTGGCTTTATTTTATTGGTTATGTTTATTGGTTATGTTTCTCTTTCGATATCGTATGATCACAGTAAACCTATTTCTTTTAGCTTCACTAGTTTACAGTTTATCTTTTTCCCTTCATCATGTTGGAAGAAGAAAAATAAACTCTCTGAACTTAGTTCAGCCAGTTCAGTTAAAAAGAACAAGCCTAATGATAGCGATACTTGGAATCTTTACTTTGAGTTGTTTACTATGCGCCCAAAGACATCTTCGCTTGAGATACGCAAATAAATCTGCGTTGAATCGAAAATTAAGGACTGTCCCTACTGTATATCCTTATTCTGTCTTTACCTTACTTCTCGTACTGCGACAAATACCAAATACGTTTATCGATACACATGATCATTACAAAAGCCTTTTATTAATTTCTGTCATTGATGTCTCGTCTTGATATAAAGGCTATTCATCTAACAATCAGCAAATATTCACTCTATTCTCGTTCGAATCACAATAGGAAGAGAAATTAGAAATTACATAAATTACTATTTTATTGGCATACTTTTCTAATATCTATTTCTTTAACATGCACTTAAAAAAGTATTGTACGTTAAATTTAATGTACATGTAAAACAGAAACAAGTTTATAACAGGTATATTAAAAACATTTAATGTACACAAATATATTTTGTGCACATGCACGTGTACACAAATATACTTATTAGTTTACAGATACATTAAATTTAATGTATTTATTTGTGTAACTGACATTTTTAGCAGTGTGGAGTCAAATATATCTTGCATAGCGTAGTTTGAGTTTCTCATCAACGTTATTTATTTATTTTCAAATTAAAAGTGCGAAATAAAGGGCGAATTATCAGATAATAAATGCATGAAACATACTAATATCACTTTCAATTATTAAAGAAACATCGCAGGACTACTAAACGAATCGACTTCGAGTTGAGCAACGTCGAGGCGTGTTTAATTAGAAAATAAATAATAGTAATCGAGAGGGGGGGGGGGTTCTGTGTTTTAACATTTCTCATTCGCGCAAAATACGAACAAAGCAGTCGCCGAGCGGTTGAATGTGATTGAATCACAAGTAACAACCAGCCGTGTTCAATCGCTCGGCGAGCAGGCTAGCTGCTTTGGGCGGTTTGAACGTGCCTACAAATTCAATGCTAGCAATTTATGAAAAGCCTTTGCCTCTAAAATTGCGATATTACGAGTATCGAGCGGATAGCTTTGTGTGAGCACACTTTTTCGTGTAATTTCTTTTTTCCTTGTCGCAGTATAAGAAAGTGCGCATCGCATCTGATTAACGTCGGGAGTTCTGCAAAATACCGTGCGATCATCATATTCCGATAATTAGTACGCGCGCGTTCGTAATTAACCGTATTTTCGCGAGTGAGTAGCATCGTATGAGTGCAACAGAGGAATCCGTGAGGAGGCCTGGGAGGTATCGAGCGACGACGGAGCAACCACGAGGTAAATAATTTATTACTCGTTCCGTTATTTGTTACTCCCGGAATTGTTTACTATTTTATTTTATATGTTTAACAATTATTTTCCTTAAACGTGAATTAATTTTTGCGCTGTTACAATTTGGATTTATTTGCAATATA
>QKQZ01009585.1:0-10614 GCA_003595255.1 Solenopsis fugax | reverse complement strand
TTATTGTATGCAACTTTTCTTAATAATACTATATATCCTTTTCTGAATAAAACAGTCTTAACAACTGCTTTTTTACATTTTTCCACNTTGTGTGTTTATTTTTTTTATTGTATGCAACTTTTCTTAATAATACTATATATCCTTTTCTGAATAAAACAGTCTTAACAACTGCTTTTTTACATTTTTCCACCTTAAAACACAAATTTCAGAATATTCCCGGACTGATTACGAATTACCCAGGGCTTGGGGTTATTCGAAATACTTGGCACTGGTTGACATTTTTATATGTAATTCAAAGCAAGTACATTTCCGTGTTTTATCTATAACGGCATTGTGAAGGGGAAGGTTCAACCTTTCAAACCATCCAACTTTTTTTTTTAACGAATACAGGACTCAGGAGACGCAAAAGAAAGAAAACCGCAACGAATAGCCCCTCTCTCTTCTATATCAAACATTATTATGAAATAACAAAAATAAAAATGTGTTTTTTGCATTTTAAAACAACTATTGCCATCTTACCCGAGTTTACCCTAGAGATGGTTTATCAGAAGGACGCTGAACAAAATAAAATTTGAAAAGGGGGCAGTAAGCCGAGAAAGGTTATGAAACTGGGAGGTTAAGTAAGGCGTAAGTATTCGTAAATTTAGTCACCTTGCTGCTCGACTGGCCACACGCGGTTACGAGGCGCGCATCCGTTTACGATTAGATAAGGCGACAAATCGAGAATATCCGTCAGGAGGCCATGCGATTGCCAGTACAACGATGTAACCCGGTCGACGTTATCGTTCTCCGTACATCCATACGTGACGTTTACGGCAACGCAGACGGATAACCCAGATTTATCGGGGTGCAAGAAATTGTGGATAAAACACGTTATTATTTAATTATCTCCCCCCACGAATGTGGGATGTATAATAATTTCTGACAAGTACTGTCTGAAATTTATCAAAACATTTCACTAATTATATTAATAAAGAGATGCTGTGCAAGCAGAGTGTTGCAAATTCATCATTTTCAAGTTTCAAATGTATGCGAGGTGAAGATTCGTATACATTATAGCGCAGAACAGCTCCAATTATCATTCTTCAATGGATCCTTTCTCTCTCTCTTTCTCTCTCTCTCTGTCTCTCTCTCAGATCCATTCTTGATTTTTTCATCTGTCTGAAATTTATCAAAACATTTCACTAATTATATTTATAAAGAGATACAGTGTTGCAAACACATTTCGCTAATTAAAATAATTATTAATAAAGAAATGCTATGCAAGCAGAAGCTCGCGAACTCATCGTTTTCATGTTCCAAGTGTACGACGTGATGATCCGTACATTGTAGCGCGGAACAGCCCCAATTATTATTCCTCAATGGACCTTTCTTTCAAATCCGTACTTGATTTTCTCATTACGGCGCGTTCGCGTTTTACATTGTCTCCCATTATGCGAGAGCGAGGAGAGGATAAACGAGTTACGCTCGGTAGAAAATCACCATTTCCGCGCGAAACGCCTCTCCGACCGCGGTTGCTCCGCACTAATATTATTTTTCTGTCGTTAACGTTGTAATGTACGCGCGGCACGGAAAGCGATTATCAGACGTACGGGGGAGCAAGCGCGATCAGCGCTTGGGCTACTGCTGTCGTAAATGACTGTCGTGGAAAAAGCGAGCAATTACTCGTAGGAAGCAATTATTTCGTACCTGTTACACCTTCGCCGTGACTGTATCGCGTAGAGAATGAATTAAACAGTCGTTGAGTAAAGAGAGAGAACGAGGAAAGGATTATTTATCGCGCTGTGTGATGACATTGGAACAACGTCGCTAAATGTAAAATCGTAGAAGAGTTAGCGTAATGTAGTTAATTTCCACGGAATTTAAGATGGACGAAGTTTGAATTGATATTGTATGTAAAGTTGATTATTCGAATTGATTTAGTTTTCTCTAAAAAATGCGTATTGGAATGTGTGTGTTTGAAATTAGTTTAAATAAAAAAAAAAAGGATACCGTCCAAGAAACTCGCTTTAATAACGTAACAAGCGTGTCTTTAGCGCAGATATATCTGCAGAGCTCGAGCTACCGAGAGAACAAGCGAGGCAGTTACAGCTCGTCGCCGTTTAGGTGATTAAACGGATTAAACGAGAAGATAAATTAATTAATTTGCACGGGGAGTATACTGCAGTAGAGAAACTGTGAAATTCGTTTCGCGGTAACATTGTATCATTTCGAGGAATGCACGCGTGTCTCGAGTGTTGTACGCGCAGGTGGCCTTAATAATAGTTGCGTTTCAAAGAACGGCCAGCAACCAAGATATATCTTTATCGGATAATAATGTGGAGCGACAAGTCCGGTGGACAGTACAAATTGCAGGGTAGACACGCCAAAGCGTACCGTCGCACTCGAGCCAAACGAAAATATGTACTGTATTGCACATGCACAACAAACAGAGCAAACGAAGTGTTTGTACATATCAATGAAATGCATAATGTATATTTTGTCAACGTTTATAGTTATAAACCTTGGATAATCAGGCAAATTTGATTTAATTTTCGATAAAGCTGTCTTCATTAAAAGTTGTCAGAGTATTGTATAAAATATTTTACATTAGTTCGTCAAACGTGCAACAAACTTTAGCTGTCACTTAAACGTGGAACTAGTTCGCATTGGCTGAGACATTAAATAATTAGAATGATCTGGGGAGGGGGAGAGGGAAGAGGAAGTGATAGACACGTTGTTCCTCGGGTTATTTGAGATACGAGAAGGTTCGAGTGTTTCAATTTTAAGCTAGTCTCAAGTTTGCTTGAAAATATTAATAGAATTATATGTCAGAAGATAGCAGAATTTAGACGGAGTGAATTTAATTTCTCTGACGAATCTCGATTTGTTTCACTGTTATTCATTGAATTCAAATCCGCAAATATCAAATAGTTGCTGATGTATCGAGTATCAGTTCAATAATTGACATGTTTTCAGATAATTTGACATATTTTATTTTTTAAATCATTGTATCAATTACTCTTAAAATCAGAATCAATGAAATTTTATTCATTTGCTATATTTATAGGTAACTGTCATTATCAGTGACTGTTCACTGTTTTTCAGTGATCCCGATTAAGAAGGAGTATTCTCGTTGACTGGAATCAGTACAGGTCACTGAAAAAGAGTGCATGTATCACTGATTGATATGTTATATCACTGAAATTAGACTGTTCACTGTCTTTCAGTAAATAATACACTGATTCCAATTTAGAGAGTATACTTATAACTGTTATCTAATTGTAAGTAATATAATTATTTAATTGTAAGTGACAATTCATTATCTTTCAATATTAGTTAATAAATAGAGCACAATAAAATTATTAAGCCGCGCTGGGTATGTGTGTGAGATTTATTGATTCTAACAATTATCTGATTCTCATTACATTAAATCACATAATTCGCAAACGTTTCGACTCTCAAATTGAGTCATCTTCAGTGCATAAACGGTACGCTGTCATAGGTCGCTCGATATCCTTAATCACGGAAACTCTTATTCATGTCGGCCCGGATGCCATCCCATCTAGACAGTCTTAAGCTTAAATAATAAGCGGACAAGGACACTTGCTCGTGGTGACCTGTGAGCCGGTTGTGTTTAGGCTGTCATTATCTTTCAATGATTTCGATTAAAAAGGGAGTGACATATCGGTAATTTAATAATTTGACATATTTATCATTTTGTTATCTAAATCAGAAACAGTGAAGTCTTACTAATTTGCATTGCTATACTTATAATTACGACTTTCACTGATCTTTCAGTGATTTCGATTAAGAAAGGGGCGACACATTGAGACAATTCAATAATATAATAATTGACATATTCTATCAATTTATTGAAATCAGAATTAATAAAATCTTACTAATTTACAATGTTATATTTACATTAAAAAAATAATTTTATTATATCAGCAAGACATGTATGATTGAATGCGTTTTGATACCAATAAGAATTTCTGGTTATTATAAATAAGACTCGAGATTTTATAATTAGAACGTTTGATGGACTTTAATTCGATAATTCCTACAAAATTTCTGAATTATCTGTTTTTGAACTGGTTGAATCTATCAGATTTCTAATTAGTGCAAAAAGATTCTTTCAGTGTATAACTATGTGATAGCTAAAATACTTAAGCTGAATAAGGTACTGCACTAAATAAGGTCCATTTTTAAATTTACCACTTAAAAATTCACTTTACGCCTAGAGTATATGTTTAAAAAATGTGATAGGAAGAGGAGTTGGGGAATTCAAATCGGCAGCAACGCGTTTGTTTAGTGTAACAAAAATTAATGACTATATGAGACGTTATAAATATTAGTTGCAAAGTTTATTAAGTATATATTGTTTTATAATTTATTAATTTTATCATAAGATAACAATTTTCAATGCTAATTTTTGAAAAGCTAAAATTGCACTCAAATATTAGGTCATTTACGATATAAGTTAGTATAAGCATCTTACAGCTTTGAATGAAAATGGAACTTTTAATGGTGTCAGTAAACTATCAACAATCTGGGACTGTGTCATCGATAACAACGCAGACTATTGAATACTTCAAAGTATACCAGAAATATCGAAAATAAAAGGTCTTACTTTATTTCGTAAATAACCTAGTAGTTAAAAATTTTGAAAAGTTAAAAGATTAATTAAAAACTAAATTAAAGATAATTGTGATGTTTAAAAGTAAACTCTGAGGAATTTCATTTTTGTGATTAATAATCGTTTTGAAACTAAGATTTAAAAGGTAACATTTAGTTTCTTTGTTATTTTTAATTTATTTTTTTTCGTTCCTTATTATATTCATAAATACAATAAGGTATAATGTATAATAAAAATTTTTTTGTTTATTTGTAAATATTCTATTTTAAAGATACATTCTACTTTTGTGAGTGATTGGAATAAAGATTTTAATCTAATTCTCTTAATTTAGTTTATTCCAATATCCCGATAAATAGAATTTTTAAAAATTATAAAATTAATTTTATAATTAAAAAAATAAAATTAAATGGATTTTATTTGGCTCAGATTCCTTATTCACTGTCGTTCAGTGATTCCTATTAAGAAAGAGGTGATAAATCACAAGTATCGATAATTTAATAATAATTAACATATTTTCTCATTTTATTCTTTAAATCAGAATTAGTGAAATCTTATTGACTTGTAGTGCTACACTTACTACTATAAGAAGATTATCAGTGACTATTCATTGTCTTTTAGTGATTCCTATTAAGAGAAACGTGATTCACTCACTGAAAGAAAGTGCTTTTCAATGAATAATATGTTAATTCCGATTTAAAGAATTCTTATATATAAACGAACTATTTGATTTTTTAATATAAAACAATCGAATTTTGGTTCATCTAATAAGTAAATGAATAAATGAGATGTTAAAATGTAACATCTTTCTACTATAAATATAAAAGATAACACATTAGTAAAATGGTGGAAAAATTGTATGTGCTTTGGTATATGCCTCATTTAACGTTTAAAGGATTTAATGAGTTTCTATTATTCATTACAATGAAGGAAAAAAATCTGATTAGGATTACGATTAATTTGCGATTATCAATCAATGTTGAAAGGAAAACTTGTTATAACAGCTACGCTATCTCAACGCTCTATTAATCACACTTATCTTTTTCTTTTTGCTTTCCGATCTAGTATCTTCGAAACCGCGTGAATCGAAAAATGCGAATTTCTAAGCAATAGAAAATATCGCGTTTAATTAATTATGCTCGCTTGACGTAATCGCGGGGATTTTTTGTCGCCTAGCCGTATTTCTTCGCACGTAATCATGCATTGAGTGACGTAAATGACTACACACAACGTTTATTACGTTGACTACCACGATTAATGAATGCGCGGATTTGCAGCTAATGAGATACGATATCACATTCCGCCGCGTCGCAAACACGATTCCGGGACACAAAATATGCCTGTGTTGTGTACCGGTGTCAATATAATTTACATTAAGCATACCTGGCGACAAAAATCAAAAGATGCAAAAAGATAGCGCGCTAAAATGCTCTTTCTCTATTGAATACATGCCTAAAATAAAAATCCGACAAATATTATGAAAGATATTGCTACGGAAAGAATCATTTTGCCGAAGTATCTACACTCAGAGAAAAAATCGTATCAGCAACAAATTTGTGAACAAATAACATCAACTATGTATTACAAAGTTGTAATAAAAACAATAATAAATTATTGAATTAAGAAACTGCAGTAATATTAACTATTTGTAGTACAATTATTGGATAAATTATAAAAAAGTAATAATGCAAATGTAGGTGATGGACAAATTGAATTGAGATTTATTAAATTGGGGATCCCTCATTCTCATTCCTAGGGCTCTGCACCATTGCTCCATTGTTATCATAATTATTCCGGTTGCATACTTAGTCGGACGTATGTAAACTGGAAATTGTTATAATTTATTTGTAATAAAATTTATATAATTATATAATTATAGTTGAAATACTATTTCACTACAAGCTAACAGTTGCACAAATATTTTAACGTGATACACACTATTTTAAAGTTTACTTTAGTTAGTTGCAATAATTGTAAAATAGTTTATTGAACTATGTACATTAATTATATACTTTTAGTTATCATTTTTCTAGTTCCACCATTACGAATTTCTTTCTGAGTGTAAAAATGCAGCTAGATATAGGTCTGAAAATAATTTTATTGGACCATCAATGTAATTATAAAAGACATTCAATCAGAGTGAGTAACGCTGCAAAAAGTTTTGACATTTTAGTAATCAATTTGAGCATTCTGCTCAATTATTTTGACAGTGGAACAAAGTTATTCTCAGATCTATAGATCTGTATCTAGTTCAATTTTTTAATATTTTAATAAAAGGTCGTTCTTTCCATATATGAAAGCTGATACATCTTTAAATGTCTTTATTTGTCGTATAACTCGAACATATATACTTAAATTTAAAAGACTGAAATTCCACGTTAAACAAATCGATACGTTTAAAAACTGCTGACATTTGCTTATCTTTGACGTGCTGCAAGTTGAAGTAATATTCGGTCGCAATGATATTTGGTCGGACGTACATGAGCCAGCTGAAACGCACCGCGATAATTAATCGAGAAACTCGTTAATGAGGGTGGCTGAACGAAATTTCGCACACATGCCGAGATAGATATATTCGCGCACACACTCTCGGAAATAACGAATGCGTGGCCGAGACAGTGTTTCGTAACGAGAAAGCACGCATATACGGAGAAACGCCGTATATATGCGCGGCTTCGTCACGTGAACAAGAAACGAGGGGAATATGGAATTGCCCGTTGCAAAAGTTTGCGCGTCTCTGTAACGATCTGCGCCTAATTAATTTTTATTGCGTGTTTATCCTTGAGTTATCCGCCGGCGGCCACCATAAAACATATAAGCGGCTTTGCATATTTATCAATTTCACCGCTGCATTATTTATCGTTTCGATATATTCTCGCAGTCGCGGAAATATTTTATACGAAGAGAAAAACCGTCGCGCGGCGCAGTAAATTCCCTCCCAAGTTCTAATGCGCGAGAAACACACGTGCATCTATTTTGACTATCGTAAAAAAAAAATGAGCTTCCATGAAGTAACTCTGCTTAAACACACGAGTGGGTCGGAGAGACCCCATATGATGTTTCAAACGCTTGCTGTGTAAAGACGGAATGAGATAGGAGGTTCGGACCAGGGGGTAAAAAAAGTTTGAAATCTCCTCTTTCGATTGATATGGTTGATCAACTTTATTGGTCAACTAGAATTCGAACGGTATGGCAGCAAAGTATTGTTGGGGTCTGTGGGACCACCATTGTGTGTGAGCAAAACTTTTTTGTGAGTAATCTTACATAAAAAAGCTGGGCAAAACACGTTCGAACAGGTCCATTCGCGAATGTTATTCGCATATACTGTCTAAAGTTAGAACACTATATAGTGCTGCAGAAAAGGGAGCTTTTCCGTAATATGTCATGAAATATATCAATTTTCAATTTTAGACACGAATTAATAAAAAATACCTTATATTCATTTTGTTACATAAGTATATTTTTTAATAGAAATGACAATGACATAATTTGTTTTTGAAAGTATGATTCTTCAGCTTTAAAACGCCATATTATAAAGTCCTAAAAAGTTTTTTGTTGCAAAGATGTGATTTTTTAAAAGAAAAGTGAATTTTTGAACAATTTTTCATTTTTTCTTAATGGTTTTTCCTTGATAACTTCACAATAAATCATTTTTCGGCAATGCCGATTGTGCCGTCACATTTCAGAGATTCTAAACTTTCATTTGAAAAAAAATTGTTGAAAAATATTGATTGTAATCAAAGTTATAGCTTCTCAAAGTTGAAAAAGTCTCCCAGACCCGAAAATGTATTTACGTATTTTACGAGATCGGTGTGTTTGAGGGTTAAAAGTAATAATTTGGAAATGCTATTCTTATTGCCAATCTTTCCTATTGGAAGATCTAACGAGGACAACACAAATATAAAATCTAAATTTGACTCGTACTACTTGCATGAGTATCGATTTATTTACGGCGAAACGTAAAAATAAATGGTATAATAGGAGCACATCGTACTATCAAGTTATAATCGGGACACATTCTTACAATCGATATCTGTGTCGCCGGTTTTTTTTCCTCATGCTCTGCTCGATTCTATACTCGGCGCCTCTCATATGTAATTCCTGCGATTTAGTCGCTATTAAAATCGCTACCACGAGACCGCATATATATGTATATATATATATATATATCGCAACGAAGTTATTTCCAAGTACGTAATGGCGGACAATCGATGACATAATTAAGCCGCGGTGCTGAATTCAATTTTAAAATTAACGGAAAATCCGTAAGGAGAGAGACCCGCGTTCGGCAATTGATTAATTATCGCGGAAAAATTCGTTGACACGTTTTCGTCTTTCGTCGCGACGGACGGAGTAGATTTAGTCCGTTTGCATATCGAAAATAGGAGAGCGTTACCTCTCTTTCGCGCAATGGGCACGCTTATAATACAACGAGATATCCGGGGCTGCACAAATCCGGCCGCGAAATAAACCTGAGCATCTAGAGTTCTTGTGTATATAATTTTTTGCTTTAATTAAAATAGCATTTTTGTCCTTTATAGCGCGCGCACAGGTCGCGCGGTTGCTGTCCATTCCGGATGGCAGACGTGCATTTAAACGGGCGGTGATTTCGGGCCAGGGGACGCGCTCGCCAAGGGGAGGCTGGAGGCGCAAAATGTAAGGGGAGTGGTTGTAAAACTGAATTAATTTCTGTTTCAAACGGAGGGGGTAACGACCGGCCATTTTCGTCAACTGCCAAAAATGAAAATCCTCGCTGACACGAGCCTTTTGATGATTCAGAGATTGGCAGGGGCCGCGCCAATCGGGCGAGTAAACGTTTACGCGACGCCGCTTGCATTAATCGGGCGTACTTTAAATTACTTATGGTTTGCACAGGCCGCGTTTATGGCGGCGGGAATTTACATTGTGACATTTACATCATTCAGGGCGTTATTATACGCGGAGAATTGCGCGCGGGGGCCGATCGATATTCGCGTTCACTTAAAAACGAATCGGAGCGCGAAGTAGCGGTGACAGCCTTTGTGCTCGAAACTTGAAACGCAATGTCAATGTCCTGGCCCGTTAGACGTTTTCGCTGAGGGAAATGTCAGCGATTGGACGTACGGGCGGAGTGCCGATCGAAAATCGATTTCAGCGCGTACGCCGCGCCCCGTAATCTCGCCTACGCAATTCGATATTTACGATCGATCATTAATATCGCGCCGAGTGTTTCGCATATTAAGTGTATGAAAGTGTCGTAATGTATCGTAATGTGAACATTTCTGTGTTCGGACTGCCATGCCATGTCGAATTATGATATTGGGTTCCCTTTACGTGAAAATTCTGAAGTGACGTGAGCGCTTTTATTTATATTTTATTTCTAGATTGCTTTTATGTTATTTATATTTATGCTTTTATTTATACCTCCTTGAATCGCACTTTCATACGTACTTTATTTATTTATATATTGAAACAACGCATTTATAGTTAAATAATTTAAATCTGTGTCCTCTAGAATCAATAAATCGATCGTTTACTTCGGGTAAAGGAAAGAGTCACTACGAAATATGATCGAGCTGTTTAAATGCACCGAAGAAATTGTATTTTCAACTTAGGAATTTTCTTTTTATTTTTATAGTAGTCTTCTAAAGCAGAGACACCAAGAGGATTTTCTTAACTTCAGAAGAAATTCTTTTAAAGGATAGATTAATAGCAGGTATTTTTAATTCTTATAATGATATATAAGTAAGATGAGATTATAGGATTTACTCTAGGACTGATTTTTTCCATAGATGTGAAGGAAAATGTAATTTTAAAATATTGAATATTATTGGAGCACATTGTTTTCCACTGATTATAAAGATTAAAAATAAAATATTAAAAATTATAAATGATTTTTAAAACATACGTGTTGTATGTGTAGAAAAAGAGAATTTGATAACAGGTACATACTAAATATAATATTAACCCTTAAACACGTAAGTGGGTCAGAGAGACCCCATATGAAACTTCGAACGCTT
>QKQZ01009584.1:0-31021 GCA_003595255.1 Solenopsis fugax | reverse complement strand
CTGCTGCTGCCGCTGCGGCGCGGTCCAGTCCTCTACGGGGAAAAGCGTCGGACCTCCGCATCTCGCGTCGTCCGTCTCCCCTTTTAATTCCCACCGCTGTCCTTCGTCTGTACTTGGTGCCTCCTTCGTCCTCCTCCCCTTGCCCTTTCACGCACCTCCCTTCGCCCCTCGTAGCCTCTTTCCTGGCGCAGCTACCTCTTTCTCTTTCTCCCCTTCTGCCTCTCGCGCTTCTCTCGTCTGTTTTTCTCTCTTTCTCGCTCCGTTTCCGTCGCGCTCGCGCCGTCTCGGTCCCGCCGCCGACAACGATTCCGCTCGTTCGTTCGTTCTCCAATACGCTCTCCCTCCTTCGGGCGATCGCCATGATGCCACGTGATCGAGAAGCGTTAGGCGTTTTATACGAACGGCTATCCAGAAAACCGGCGCAAAATCGCCGATCCGTACGTTTATCGAATTACGATGGTGTCTGTCGGCAGACATCCACCTCTCCATCCTCTGTCCCTTTCGCTCGCGAGATCGTATCCTTCTCTAGCAAGGCCGATAAAAACGCTCCTCTGCCTGTGAACGTCGTGCTTCTGTCCTTCGATAGGAATTCGTTAGAAGATTAGGAGCCGCAGTCAAAGGAATCTTACAAAATTCGTGAATTTAACCCGTTGAGGTCACACTTACAAATAATAACATAACGATCACATGGGGTCCACTGGACCCCCTGCACAAAATCAGTCATTTGCCAGCTTTTTGATATTTCATCGCAAAAATTTTACTAACATACCTTGAGGTCTGTTCTTTAATTTATATATTTTTTTAAATTAAAGTTTAACATAATGAAAAAATTCAAATAAAAAAACTGCAAAATTTGACTTTTTTTTACAAAAATATTCATAAAATTATTAATTTTTGAGATAATTCAATAAAAATTTAGGAGTGTATTCTCAAGATATAGTATATTTTCAGATAAAAATTAGTTTCATAGAAGGTTTTGAGAGNTTTCAGATAAAAATTAGTTTCATAGAAGGTTTTGAGAGAAGTACATTTATTTTGAAGTTTGAAGTGCTCAATTTTAACAAAAATCGAAGAGATGAGTTATAAAACGCAAAATACATTTTTTTTTCTTAAAAAAATATTGAATTTTATTTATAAAAGTTAGCGTGGGGTCTTTTGGACCCCTGGTGACCGTAACAGGTTAATACGTCATGGAAAATAAATCGCGACATTAACAGTACTTCCCTACTCAGACCTACAACACTATTGGTAAAGCGAAGCTGTTGAAAAAATGTCGCGATGTTCGTCGCGCGATTGACGTAAGTTGCAGCCGACGTGGCTTAACGAAAGCCGTCTATCCATTCCCGATCTAATCTCCATGATTTTTCGTTCAGTCACGCCCATGTCAACCGTGTGTCGCAGCGTGACGATATCTCCGATGAGATGACGATAAGAAACCGAGGAAAGTAAGCAATTAGCGCGTCCGAGCGACGCGTCTCGTCGTACGGTCGTTAATTAGCAAATTCCGCGAGAATTTCGATACTTTGCGTATATTCCCTATTTCTGCCGTCGACGACTCGGCGCGCCTAAGGATTGCGAGAGGAGATAATCGCGAAATCGAGCCGCGCGCGAGAGCGCGCGGTTTCATAATTATCGGCATCGCCTGAAATTATTAGTCATTAAAGAGTATTGTCGGCCGTGTCGGTCGAACGGAGATCGTAATTGCGCGCGTTATCTCGCGAAACGCCGCGTGTGTCTAACGTCGTGAAACAGCCGCGCTACGTATCGTTTCGCTCGGACACGAGGAAGTTAAAAAAAAAAGAAAAAAAATAATCGATAATTGCGGCGATGAAAATGCGGGGAAAAAACGTTCGGGCATACGAGAGCGCGTAAGCACTTTGGCGCGCGATATATCGGTGAATAATCATCCCGTATTATTTACATTCTTCAGTCTGCGAGAGGCGATAGATTTTTACGTGAACAGTGTATTGAGATAATCGATGCACATGGCGTAATAATCGACGGATTCCGTTCGCTTCGCGATTGTCCAATAATCGACATATGAAAAATTGTTGCATACGTATACTTTGTTCTGATTATACAACGTTCAATGGCATTTTTTAAATAGCTTTTTAATATCTCAACACGTATTAGAAGAGAAGGTAGCATTATGGCTGTCCCTTTATTATCTCCCTTATTAGGTGACGAATTATAATATAATTTTGTAACAAAATATACTGTTTTTTTTTTAACAAATCCAATTTTTTGAAATTATTTTTGGGGAGATTATATTAGTTTTATCATCTACTCATTGTGCAGTGTCGTCACATTTTTATAAATCACATCCTAAGTAATAAATATTTTATAACATTGAGTAAGAATCTATTAAACAACACTTTGAAGAATATAATCATTCAAGTTTCAATATAAAATATTGATTACTAACAAAATGTAAATGAGTGCCATTACAATCTTTTCTTCTAATAATTTCTCTGCCAAGTTCCTCGTACATTTCTTCGTCAATATTAATGTAACAGTTACGCAATCAAATACGTCTTGCATCGCGACAGGTACGAAAATGCATCGATCGACGCGGTATATGTATTACAAATCGATCAGGTTACAGAAGCAGCTCCTGGATTTAAGAGAGCCACGTCCGCCCTAACTGATTATATTATATTAATTACAGCGCGATCGACAAGCTGAAATTAGATCGAGGAAACGCCGCGCGCTGTAATTGAGCGAGAGGGGGAGTGTCACAGATGCCGTTTGTCGTCGGGCGCGCATTAATTTGTACAATTTCGCGGTCCGCGATCGCGCACGGCGGTAGGGATAATTGCGGCTGGTTCGCGCTATCTATCTAGGAACGCGATCGAGAGCCGATGCCTTTTTGCTCGCCACGGCGAACGGGCGATCGAAAAGCGCTCGTGGAAATGTACTGCGAGCTCTCGGCGGAGTCCGCGAGTCCCGCGAGTCCGGCCGTCAGATACACGTAATAACACCCTTTAACGCGGTACACGCTTAGCAATAATGTTGCAACGCGTCGGGTCCCCGGTTGGTCCCGGCGCCCCACCTGTCCCCCTCTGTCCCCCGACGACGCGGTCGCGAAGGGGGTAGCGAGTGCGCCTCCGCCCAAGTCCGGACGTCCAATAAGTGATTTCGCGGCAACGAACTCTCGGCACGGAGCGAATTCCCCTTCGATCGGCGCGTTCCCTATCCATCTGTCTGGATTTTGCTTTGCTCTCGTTGCTCACGTTACTCCGAGCGTAACACGGGTGTCTTGCCTCTGATTGCGACTTGCCCCCTCCGATAAACGGCAGTATCGCGGTCTCGCTCGATTTGAGATTACGCTCCGCGTCTCTCTTTTTCCCTCTCCTACGCTATCGATCGTATATTATTATACTGTATGTTATTACGCTCGCCATCAGATCTGCCTCGCTCAGACGGAAGTTCAGCGAACCGTAGATCTAATAATCTAACTTTGATACTTCACAAAAATATAATGTAATCCGAAGCAATACATAACCGTTTTTATTGTAATTAGACAGATGTTCAGAATGTGGAAAAACCCTCCAGAAATAATTTGCGGTTTCTTAACTTCTAAATATAATTTTATATGAATTATTAACAATCATAGTCATCACCCCCCGCCCCACACATAGGAAAAGTTATTATCAAATCAACAATTATATTCTCATATATAAGCAAGAGTATAAAATCTTGAAAGAATTTGATAATTTTAAACAGACATAGGATACTGCACCAGTCGCTGAACAGTCACCAGTAAATGACTATTTCAGAAAAGTATTAAGATAATAAGATTTTAAAATAATAAATTGCGAATTAATTATATTTTTTATGATCTAATTTTTATAAAGATTTTATTATTTTTTTATTTAAAAATGTTATATTCAAATTTCATTTATATGTTCATTGACTAGTTCAATTTTTTATTTATTTATTGACTGGTGCAGTGATCTTAACTTGCTTATATGAAGAATTTTGTTTCTTCATGTATACTGAAAAAAGAGTTTGGTAATAGCATGTTGAGTGAAATAATGCCAATTAAATATTTGGTTAATAACTAAAAATAATTTTACTTTTCTAAATATTTCAGTAAATATTACTAAATTTGATAATATTATTTAATTGATAAAAATTTATTTCACTCAACAATTGTTAGCTATTACCAAACTCTTTTTCAGTGTAAGCAAGTTGTATCTGTTTAAGATTATCAAATTTTTTCGAGAATATTTTACACTCTGCTTATGAGAACATGATTGTTGATTTGATATAAATTTTTTTCTATGCAGTTTAGTATTTTGGGATGAGCCTCGAATATGATCATGTAATTTTTAATAATTACCCATGATTGTTAATCTTATTGTTACGATACAAGGAACAATGCCACGTTCAGTCATTCTTCAATTGCAATCAACTCTATTGTGATCGTTTCCATCTGACAGCACCCTTCGCAACGACGAAATACCACACAAAACTAACATAAAATGAATTAAGACAAAAGAAATTGATTATCATAATTAGCGTTATTGCACGCTAATACTTAAATACGTATGTTACGTTATTATTCTCTCCCATGTTTTCATGGCAAAAAGTTCAGATAAAACGTCAGTCGAGCTGAAATCATCAGCGTGTTCGCGGAGCGCACGGCCCAAGGCAAAAATTTAATAACGGCTTTCCCGATCGCTGGATATCCGCAATGATCGGCGGCGTTACCATCCTCCCGTGCTTAGCCCTTTTATTTTTGCCCATCATTTTTGCTAATATCAGTGATTTAATAAGAGCTGTTATTACGATTTATTACACCGGCTCTGCGCGCGATGTTATCCGCAGTTGTATCAACGCCTCTCGTTGCCCAAAACATCCCGAATTGTCGCGGAAAACCTGTGCGCAAGGCAAAAGTATACGATTGATACATCGAACTTCGTAGTAAATTACTTCCATTGATGTCTTAAGTACATTTTGCTGAATGGCGGTTGCAGCGCTTGTCAAAATCTGACGCCAGTTACAAATCGTAGAAGCCATAGACGCACTCCAGGTACCAAGGCGGTTTGATTAATAATGCGGCATGCTAATATAAATCAATAGGTGTCGGACGTTAATCTGTCGATCGAGCCGCGGTCTTCGATCGTGAACTTAATAACACCTATCTCGGCGGGATACTCGATAAATATAACGGTGACGATCATTACCATCTCATCGACAGTTATCGCTCAACCGAAGGAATTCGCGAGCAACCCTCGAACGATCCCCGCGAGTCGAGATAATCGAAGGGACGCGCGTAGGAAATCGCCTACGAGACGACGGCAAAAAAAAAAAGAAGAGAAAATGAGACGCGTTCGTCGTGGTTTGTTAATGAGAGCGCCAGCCGATAATCGGCTGATTCGAGATAAGCTCGTTAACGAACCGAGGCGCGTTACCCTCGATTTACCACAATTTCGCGGTAACCGTTTCACACGCCGCGATATATCATCGGTGTCCTGTCGATCGATATCCATCGGCCGCGATAATTATCGGCGTTCGTCGTGGCGCGTCGTCCGGAATACTTTACGGCCGCTATGCACTTACCGGCGCAATTACAGAGGCGGTTAATGAATGAACGAGAAATTGGCGCGGCCGCGTGTATTTCATAACCGACGGTCGTAATTAATAAAATCGTATTTGCGAGCGAGCGGCGGCGATTCGACCGGCGCACTAGTCATTCCGCTCGATATTCAAATGCACCGGTCGCATTTCTCTTCTAAAGGGGAAACCCCGCGATTAAGGAAAACTACGCTGGCATCTCGTGCAATCAGTACTTATGATTATGGCGATCAGAGGCGGAAATGGAGACGAGAAAAAAATGTCAACTGGGAGATACGGATGGATAAGCGATTTGAGTTAAGTGATGTCGCGCCAGAGGAATGTAAATGATTATTTACCCAAGATTCGATAAGATTATCGCAGATTTATGTCAGTGAATTCTGAAGCGCTCAGCAAGATGGAATATATTCGTAATGAAAATGTAATCTTTAACTGAAATTACCACAATACTTCTCATGCTCCTGCACGCACACTAATCGTAAAGCCCTTATAGAAATGTAATACTGGCAGTATTAAATTGGCCAGTAATTATTACTTATATTGAATATTATTGAGTATTAAAAGTACTGTTGATTAGTACTTTCAATACTCAAAATAAGTAATAATTACTGGCCAATTTAATACTGCCAGTATTACATTTCTATAAGGGAGATACCTTGCGAAGTGACGGCGTCAATTCGCAAACACAATGCGAATTTCGAGTGTGTGCGCGAATGCCGAGTGGTGACGACGAAAACAAACGTGCGTGATGGGCAAAACGAAATGGAGAGGAGAGAAAAAGCCAGGTCCAGAGAGCGTTTTTGTCCGAGGCAGCAATAAACGTTTGTCATTCGAATTCGGAAACGCGCAGGTGATTCATCGGTGGCCCTAAAATAAACGTGATGCGCCGCCATGGCTGTCTGAGATCTCGGTCTTAAATTTCGGCAAGTCACGTTAATCGCAGATCGTGAATTTTTTTTT
Source organism: Solenopsis fugax (assembly GCA_003595255.1). Lineage (NCBI taxonomy): Eukaryota > Metazoa > Arthropoda > Insecta > Hymenoptera > Formicidae > Solenopsis > Solenopsis fugax. The sequence continues at coordinate 24,478 of QKQZ01009584.1, read as the reverse complement.
TAGACAAACTCGACGTCTCTGACGCAAACATAAATTCAATTTTTTTCCTATTTTTATCTCTCGTGCTTTAAAAAAAAAATATCTGATCAAGTGTACCACAAGAAAGATATAATATACGATGATATTAAAAAAAAATCAATGATACTGTTTATATCATAGTCATTCGACAGAAACACGAATACGCGTTGTTGAATTAATTATCATATTGTATCAAGTTTTCTTAGGTCTCATTATCTCCATCAATTGATTCTTTGAATGTGACATCCTAAATCGACGCATGTACTTCCTAAAAAAAAATCAGAATAATTAAAGGCGCACACAGATCAGATCAGGGTGAAAGTAAAAGTATCGAAAGTCATACCGGTGATAACTGGTTTATGGCACGAGACTAAGGATAACAGCGAGATAGGAAAGGTACGATTTCATTCATGGAATCTGAGATATCGCTCGAGCACCGGCGGAGCAGCAGCGACGCGACTCTGCGCGTATAAGTGATTATCTTAACCCGGTCTTCGTGAGGTTAATGATCGCCTAAGGGTCGCGTTAAAACACCCTCGACGCGGTTAGCGCCTCGAAGAAACGAGACGGATGACGGAGCGACGGAGAGAGACGGGCAAACGAGAAATGAGAGAGGAGAGAGAGAGAGAGAGAGGGAGAGGGAGAGGGAGGGAAACAGACTCGTGTGCAGAACAAGTGCAGGCTTGGTCTCGGCGGCTGCAGGCGGGCAGACAGGTTGTCCAGATTCCACGGAAGGTCGTTTGCTTTGCTTACCGCGGGTCGCGAGAGGCAGTCTCGAACGCCGAGCACTTCGGCGTTCGACCGTAGTGCCTAGGAGCGGGAAGGAGAGACGAGCGAGCGAGCGAGCGAGCGAGCGAGCGAGCAAGCGAGCAAGTGAGGAGAAACGAACGCAGGTCAGACGGAGAGAATCGGTCGCGAGTAGGAGACGCGCGGTGACACATGCACGCACACGCGTGAGCGCGACTGTTTACACGCGACTTCGCGGATACTCGCGGAACAACGTGTACGTTTTCCCGTCATCCATCGCTCCATCATCGCTCTCTCAGTCGTCTGTACACATTTTTCTCTCTTTTCTCTCCGTATTGATGCACGAGCGTAACCAGACCTCTCTCGCTGACGCGCTCGGTCTATGACCCGGTCTGGCGTGCTCGAACGGTCTTCGAGTAGTTAATCCATACATAGTACACGTACGTACACGCGTATGAGTTTGCTCGTATCGCGCGAAATAAAGATCTGCTCTTTCTTAAATTGTATCTCGAAGTGCAGACGTCGAAACGATCGATTCGCGCCATTTTTGACAAAGGTAAAGATGAAGTATTACCATTTGTCAAAGTTCAAAACTATAGCCCTAATTGGACAATATTTATTTATTATATTTGACCCCTCTCTTTTAACAAACGGATAATATTCATTTTAATGACTAGATAATTTTTATCTCAGACAACCATACTTCTACATAATTTAAATTCTTACGGACTACTGATTAATATTAATGATAGTTTCTCATAACTTGTAAATCAGGAACTCTCATCTTTTTTTCGCGTGATGACGGATAAGCTATTCATCTAACACAGAATAACTTTCGTCAGTCCATAGCGTTAACCATTTGGCCTAAATTTCTGCATAGAAATGGTAGAGAAAATTATTTCCACATCTAAGTAACGGGACCGCGTAAAATACAATCAAATTCTTCGTATCTGTAGCATCGAGAATTGGATCTACCGAAATTGGACACGGTTTCAATCCCTGTCTCGAGGCTCCCGACAGGAGAAAAGAGGATTCAGCGCGGACACCGGATACCCAGTTCTCCGCTGGTTCTCCACGTTGACTGCCGTCAAGAGCGGAGAAAGCTCCGTGTGGGCTTTATGCGTGCGCAATTTGCGTGTGTCGCTCACGGATTATTCGCGCATGGGTGCTCCCGCGTGCACGTGGTATACCGGCACGCCGCTCGTATCCGGGGGGGTTCATGGGTGTGTTTCTCTACCTCCTGCCCCGTGAAATTCCTTATGGGATCTATCCGCGAATTGCTTCCCGGATACCGCAACAAACGCAAAGTCCTACAAAGGTTGTCACGAAAGATCGTTACACAGAACGTTCCGCCGTCCGAGAAAGATCGAGCAAAATTGCACGTTTATTTTACGAGAGCGGATTGATTAAAAGCAAATACGCAATTCGCTTCACATAACAATGTTATGTAACGTGAGGTAACGGTACGATAGGTAATGATTATAATGATAAAATATAATTTAGTAGTCTAATACGAGGGGACAGTGTGCGAAATTATTACTCGTATATTTTCTAAAGAAAAACCATGCTGGATATCTGCAAATAATATCAACTCAGGGAAACGTGCGATTAGAGGAAATAGTCGGCAAGGTTTAACGGGTAAATATATAATCCACCAACGAGAAATTTCCTTTATCACGGATTAATGGTGAATTATGATCATTAATCAGGGCATAGAATTTTAGATATAGCGTAACTTGACGTGGTGCAAGTTGCGTCACACGCGAATCTGGTTCCAATAGAACGAACTCTCGACGAGAGAGAGGACTATCGGAACCTTTTCACGACGGCTGAGCTGCCGCCGGTAGTGATATACAGAAGGCGGGTTCTACGTCAGTCACATACATATACACGCAAAAAAAAAAGCGTTCCTTCAGACACATTTCATTTTCGCCTCATTCTCAGCCGATGAGTGCCACGCTCAATGAGGAAGAATTCAACGCTAGCGAAGTAGGCAGGCGAGGTAGGCCGAGGTGGGAGAGAGAGAAGGCAGCTGTCCACGGTCGGATCTACGGTCAGGTTGCTTTTTTAGCCGCCGCTTGAACGACAGCCACGAAGAGAGCACAATCGGCCGGAATTAGCGAGCCTTGTGCTATCTCGCGCATTGTTCGCGCGGAGCAGCGTACACACACGCGTACATACGTGCATGCGTGCGCGTGCATATCGGCTCACGCCCTCGGAGACATCGTCGTCGTCGTCGTCGTCGTCGTCATTGCTGCCGTCGTCGTCCTCGTGAGCGCGCGAGCAGCTGTTTTTCTCGCGTCACACGAAGAGGAATGCCTTTGATTTACGACGGTTGCACTCGCGCGCGACGATTGCGACTTTGCATGCCCGCGAGTGGACGAGAGTGGGAACGCTGGGATGGCTTTTTTTTTTTTTATCACTCCCACCTTCCGGATGGGCGTTCGCTCGTTATCCCTGCGACTGCGTGATAATAATATCACGCATAATTATGCGATTCGCACGTTTGAACGACTCTGCGTTTTTTTCACACACTACTTTTCATAAATCTCCTGCAAGTTCCTGCACGCTGACTATTTCCTCTAATCGCACTGTTGAACTTCTTGTTTTTTTGGAAGTCGTGATGAGATAATGTTTACGCGGAACGCTGGATAATGACGCGAGTTTGCGATAAAAATGAATTAATATCATTATTTTCTAATTATTAACCATCAAAAGTATCCTCTAATTTCGTAGCCACTCAACTTATAATAACACAGCATTCCGCAAAAAAATCATAATCGCTATAATCGACAGCTATCGCTTTGTTGAAAACTTTGTAGAAAAAATAGCATAAAAGTAGTATCATTTTGATAAATGTTAAAAATAATGTGTTTTCTCTACGCATAAGACTTTTTTCATGACTTTTAAAAAAATCAACTCTCGATGATTGTAGTTATCTTCCATTTAAAATGTCTCATGCAGAATGAAGTATGCGACGACTTAGAACACAGATTTGAACACTTGTAATTATCACTGAACGGAAGTACACTCTTGCAAACAGGATGCGAAGAGTTAGGTAGAGACGGTTGATAATTCGAAAGATGCACGTACGTATAACGAGAACGTAATAGTATGTGATTATATATTGATGATTTTATCTCGGACAATTATCGTATATTATGCGCCATAAACAACAAGCGAGGTTTGAAATCCCACTTCGATCTCGAATCTGAAATCGAAATGCTCAATCGATTAAACCTTGAACGATGTGTTTATATTTAAAGTCAATAGTTTCGCTAAGCTGATACGAGTTTGCATAAGCTGCCTCAATGTTTGCTATTTTCAGCTTCCCGTGATATTACACTTGTAAACTTATATTATTCTACATTCAATGTTATATGGACGCTTAATCTTTACTCGATAAACACAAATGTCGCTCTAATTGTCATCTCAATTTTGTATAGACGAGTACACTCCCTTAGGTTTTTATCAGTCATGTAAATCGCGTTATTTAACAATAAACCGTATTGATCGCTCATTTATTTGTAGATTATCTCAACTGAAATGAGATTCCAGTTATCATTCGCAAACAAGAACACGTATTCAGATCAGTCTAACGCCATGTTCGGTAACGATCGCAAGTCACGAAAGATTACGAATTCAAGTGCGTGTTTAACGGCTGCCATGGATCTCCGCTTTACGATCCATAATTCAGCTGCCAGGTTTCCCCCATAAACAGCTCTATAACAGAGACTCGGAATTAATCGTGAAATCGTGATTCTCTCTCTCTCTCTCTCTCCGTCTGTCTCTCTCGCCGGCTGATCTCTTTCTTATCTCGCGCAGTCGAGTCGAGTTGCTACACGATCAAGTTGTCGCGATCGGCGCGCAATGACGTTCGTCGGATCTCGTCTCGCCGATCGCCGTTGAACTCGTCGGATTAGTCTAACGATCGCAAGCTCTATCACCGGCGCTAAAACGACTTCGCGATTACGACGTGATAACGCGCGGCCGTGTCAGGGCTCGCTCCTTAAAACGGCTCGAGACACTCGTCTCGCTATATCGCACGCGCCTAATCGAATACGTCGATCTCCCGACGGTCTTCCAGAGCTTAATTACTCCGTGGAATCTTCGTGTATACCAATGCCTATTAACCTCGAGGAACGCGCTGAACGCAGGTTCATCGCAGGTGCACAGAACGGAACATTTATCTGTTTTTATTCCGTAAAGCTAGATAGTTTCTCACGTTCGGTCATCAGAATCCATGCCAAAATAAATTTCACTGTTTAGTGTCGATAAATCTTCACAAAGTTATGCCTATATTACTGCGAATGATTAACTGTTCCTGGAAATTAATTTTGATGTAAGTCTCATAACTAGCTAATCTACCTCCAAACCATATTCGTGTTAATTCACAATGTAAATTTATTCAAACCGCTACGAGATTTCTACCTCGATGGGATAAAGTTCTCACGAGACCTCTCAGTATCATCTTAATTTCAGAGTCTAGACTGTGAAGAGAAAGAGTTCATCGCGTTTCTGTTTATATTTGAATTATTTTGAATTAAACGATGACGCAGCACGACAACTGTTTAAAGCACACGAAAGCAGATTTAGAGTAAAACTTCGTCGCGGTTCTTAACGATCATGCTTCGGTGGCGAGTTGGCTTTGCAATTACCTCGCGATAAGCATTATCTACGCGTGTGTCGCATTATTTCCCGAACCCGCATAACCATAAGTATACAGTCGCACGGGTTCGCCCGCTAACGAGAATGCACGCATTACACGGAGGATTTCACGTGTCTCGCTCTCCGCACCATTCTTCCTTCCAGTGCCTTCGGAGATAATCGGGGATCTTAGATTTTCATAACGAAACTGACGCGCCGTGGCGCTCGAACGTAATTTAATAAATTCCGTAGCGTCTGCGCCGCGGATTAGCCTGAGAATCGCGCGACCGTATCGGCGACAATAAAACGCACACTGGCAATTATGTCACGATAAGCCGCGGCGCACCGGCGTACGAGTTTTATCTTTAGTGCCGGTCGGAGTGGTTACGTTCGGTCATTTCAGCGAAGCATATCGCCGGTAGGACCTCCTTGTCAACGAGGATGCGCAGCGCGAGCACAAATGTCTGCGAATGTCGAAGCGCGATCTCGACGCCGCGCGCGTATTTCACGAACGCGAGATACGCTTCTTTCGCCCTTCGTTTATAAAGCGATTTATTTCGGGAATGCAGCGACATTCTTTTATCTTAATGCGCGAGAACGTATTCGCTAATTGCCGCTCTTTGTGTACTAATCGTCTTCGGTAAAACGTGATCTAAGGCATGCTTTTAAAGGTAATAATAATAATCTCAGATTGCTTTAACGAATACGCTGAATGAAATGTAAACGCCTACAGGGGGGACGATAAACTTACATTTTTACCCTATCTCATGACGATCGTGGAAATATAGTGCTTATAACAAACTTTGTCAATTAAACTTTCAATTCCTTAAATTTATATGGATCGCGACTTGTCTTTTTAAAATGGCAAATATCCACGTCTATCTTTAGAGGATGTAAAAAAGTAGAAAGAGGGAGAAAAAAATTGATTTAGAGATTGGGTATTCACACACATAAAATATAAATAATCTAAATTACGTGCATACAATGTAAATTATATAAACCATGTTTTATGTGTCATCTGTAAACAATCTATGGATTATAGAATATAGACATCAGAAGTGATGAAAATTATATTCCATTTTTCTTATTTTTAATATTACATATAAATATATACTTTTCTCTGCTTCCGTGGCACGCGGAACACCTTAACACAAGGAAGGGAAGATTCAGGACGGAGAAAGGTTCAATTGAATGAATCAATCTGTTCCTAATGCAACATAGTTCGCATATTAGAAAGTCACAACCCGGGGTCAAGCCGTTCAAATTGCATCATAATGTTGCAAGTCCAATAAAGTGCATATGACAGCTATTCATTTGGATAATGGAGGTATACATGTTAACTAGCGCGGCTAACGCAGACAAAAGCAAAGCGCTTCTCGATGAAAGATACAGTTCGCCGGAGCGAACGCGTGTTCGTTCGTGACATTTGATCCCGAAATATGTTCTGCCTAGGCCTCTTGACCCCCGTGACGTATTAGAAAGTCATTATTCAAGTTTTCCCTATGCGTATTTATTCCACAATGCGCTACAGAAATTTCTGATCGTTCTATCAAACACAATGCTATCAATTATGGACAGGCGTGCGGGAATAAAGATGTCAGACGAACTGTTAATGCATATGCGAGAGGATCTGTAGAACGTCGTAGAGTTCCAGTGGCACTATTCCAAGTTCCAAAGTTCCTTATAAAAATGACGAAGAGTTCTACATTTTTTACTTGCAAAAAAACAAAAATGAAAAAATGTGCCAACTTCACAGATCCTACGTGAGACATAATGTAGGATAAAACGCGAAGAAAACGCAAGTCTAACTTGCAAACATCCTCGAAATATCTCTCAAAACATTTCCGAAATATCCGTCGTATATTTAAATTGATTCTTGATTTATTAACTTCTCGCTCTCTTTTACGATCCCTAAATCGCTTTTACATTTGAGTTTCGAATAATGAACCTAATTTCTTTCTGACAGTCGTTCTTTGATTGTCGGAAGGTATTAGAAAAAAAGAAAAGGGAGGAATATATTAAAAATTTCCATGGAACTCTTATACACCAATTAAATCCAAAAGAGAAAGGTTGAGCTCCAATTCCGTGGATATTCGCGCATATTCGGTATGTTTTTAAGAGATCTCCCGCCTTTCTCTCTATCCCTCCCTCTTCCTCCATCATCGTCGACGATCCCCGATCGATCTCGCGACGTCCTTCCGAGGAACTCGCTCGATCCGCCTCCAGATATCTCGCTGCGTACACGCAACGCGACACACGTGTATGCGTGCTCGCGACGCGTGTACCAATGTGGCAAAGGAGATATGGAAGCGTACCTAGCCTGAGCTAAGAGCCTATCTATCGTGTGCAGAGCCGTGTGTCCGACAGAAAGAGCGAAAAAGAGAGAAGAGACAGAGAGAGAGAGAGAGAGAGAGAGAGAGCGAAGAAACGACGCCGAGGAGGAGTGCGTGCCTCGCCTCGCGGAGAGAGGGTAAGGGAAGAGAAAAAGAGAGTAGAGCGGAGACAGGGCGTGGTCCCCCAGCCTTGCTCTTACTTATAATTATATTTATTCGCACAGCGTACGTATGCAGCTATAGCCATTGATATACGATCGCGGCGAGGTCTCGGCTTACCGCGGTGAGAGCCAACGTTGCACCGCAGTGCACTGGAAAGAAAGGGGGCCGCAAGAGGACGGGGGTCGCGATTTCGGCATTGAATGAGGACAAACGGCACAGGTGCAGTCGTCGGCGATGGCAAACGCAAAGCGGAGTTTAACTCTTAAGTGCTTTCTTTTTGATATATTCGTTCGGAATTTCTAACTCCATACGTTTCCAGTTTTTTTTTTATTGAAAAAAGATTTTAAAGATTTTAATAATTGAACAAGTTTTAATTTCTTATCTTTGATTTATGAAATATAAGATATACAGCAAAGTAATTAAAATTAAATTTGATTGATTTTGATTTGAGCATCAAAATTAAAAATTTTTTGAAAAAAAAAAATTACTTTACTGTGTAATAATATTGCATAAATTAAAGAAACAAAATTCTTCGTTTATTAATTCATCGATATAATCTACTTGTTATTCAATTATTCCTTAGTGCATAAAAATTCCAGGCTATTTATTTTTCTGCGATATAAAAAAAATATTTTACGTCAATTTTATTTTAATAAGAATAAATGCAAGTTTCTCTCTAATTCGAATATCCTTAATCCGCGCATTCCTTTGGGTGCTGGACCGTTCTCGAGATGTAACGACGAGATATGAAGAAAAAGAAAAGGACGAAGTTCGCGGTCGGTCGTAAAAATCGCAGAATGCTCTCTCGGACGTCGCCTGAGATAAGGGAAGCCTTGATCTTTCTGGGATTTTCGATTTATGGCGCGTGACCGATACACGGCGAATAATATACGAAACGAGCGTTTGTCTCGAAGGCCACGACGGCAATTTAAGTAAGTTCTAGATGTTTTGAGAAACTGCGACTTACTTCTTGGTCACGCTCAAGCTCTCCCGGTCGGAGTGAAAATTGCTTCGGCTATCGGGCCTACCGATGTCTTAATAATAACGGTCTGCCGCGCGCGCTTCTGAGAGGCATAAACGTAACGGCCGGTATCATAGTAATTTGAACATCATCTTAAATGCAATGAAGCTGGGTATTTTAATGGGCCGCACATTATTAGCGCGCGAGCGCACGTTACTCTACGAGTGGCCGCGCGCCTAAATAACAATTCTTTCGTGCTTTATATATCCGTAAGCACGCGGTAAGTCCGGTTAAAAGTATCACTTACTTTGCCCGCGTTTCTTTCCTGAAAACGTTGTAACACTGGTTATTAGCGGTAATAAACTGTTACGAGCGTGCGCTTTTCGACGCGCTCGCGGGATGTTAAGCGAAGCGGCTCCCGTGTAATCCAGAATGATCGCGATTGTGCCTAAGGCAATAATCCGAACTGGAAGATAATTATCGGAACGATTAATATTTAGTCGCGCTTAGCACCTAATTTACCACGCGCGAAATTGGATTCGATTTGTCACGGCTGAAGTGGCAAACATTTCTGCAACCCTCCGTGCGCGATCGCAAACAATCGCCGTCGTACAATTGGCGGCACTTTTGCGTTTTTCCCTTCCACGCCTCCCAATGGGATGCAAGACGAAGACGATCCTAGCGCGCGCAAGCAGCTTGCGCGCCTCAAAGAAGAGGGACAACGAGCAGCTAGGGGGCAGAGATCAAAAGAGAGAAAAAAAAAGGAGTCCCAAGAAGGTTTGTGAGCGTTGACCATGGGGTACTGCCACCGTTCCAGGTGGTACTCATATACAAATTATGGTAATGACCGATCGATTCCCTCTAGCTCGTCATTCTCCTTCGTTTTTCTCTCGCATTTTTCTTTCCTCCTGCCTACCCCGCACGTTTCTACCTCCTTGCGTACGCATCGACGTCGAACCCTCGTTGCATCGTGAGGCCGTTGCTGCCCCTGTGCATTCGCGCGCAATTAGCCCCGTCTTCCTCTCATATTCGCCGGACGAGACTTACCTTTGATATTTTGATCCAATGCGTAACGCGATACACGGATGCGGTTCGTTCTTATGTAGGAACGCTTCGATATTATCGGGTGCCCCTCTGTCTCAGAGACGCCTGCGATGAGTATTCTTGGGTATTTTAATTGTAATTGCAGGTCATCGATTCTGAAATCAGATAGGGAATATCAGAAACTGCGAATAAAGATGTCGCTAGCGAAATTGTGAAACGCAACATGCATTTTGTACACAGAAAAAAAATAAGTATCAAGTCAACAATTCATCGTTTCATATATAAGCAAGAATAAAATCTTGAAAAAATTTATAATCTCAAACAGACATAATTTGCTTACATGAAGAAATATAGATTTTATATATGAAATAATGAATTGTTGATTTGATACTAATTTTTTTCTACGTAAACATTACAAAAATTAATATGTAATCATAACTAATAGTTGGAGTGAAATTAGAGCCTTTCGAGCATTCTCAAAATATTCGCGAGAAAAAGTGGATACAAAGAATACATTCTTTTTAAAAACCGAATTAATCCGTTTTTTCTTTCCGCTTCAATTAATCTTTACAAGACGGAAAATCACTATAGTGACGCTGAAGCAATGTCATATTTTAAGATAAGGAGTACAATGAATCATAATAAATCATTGTAACGGTAGACTGCCTTGAATTAGATTAATCTATTGCTGTAGGAAGCTTTTGTGACGATTATTATAAAATTTTTTTTTTTTCTCGTCGGGTTCTTGTCATTCTCTCATCGTTGCTGACTCTCGCATGATACCGACCACCTGACCGCGGTTTTACCTTTGATATTATAATCTGTCTCTCAACCGGAATACGTGACATGGAGCTTAAAGCGTTACACGCGCACGTACGGTGTCTGGACGGACTTAACTCGCGGTTGTTCCGCGTTCGCTTTGATATGGGCTATGGCCGGTGCAGCGGATAAAACGTAGAGTATTTAAACGCACGCATAAACCGTGTCAGAAAGAGATCCAATTTCAGCGTCATAAAAATATAAAGGAAGTACACATTGACATGAAATTCTCTCCACTAATTCGTATCTTAGTCGCTCTTAACATTTCTACACAGAGATATATAATTTTGTGAAAGTCAGTCACATATCTGCGAAGTAGGAAACTGCGAAAATAATTTTATCTTTTTCTTCTTTATTGTAACTGATGAGACAAGATACTTATATCTTACTTTTCGCGAAAGAAAATATGGCCTCTGGGTACGAAATAGAATCTTATCTCAGTTAAATCTTACGCGGATAATGTTCGTTCGGTGACGAATGCGATGTTCAACGAGCTGCATACGCGGGTGAGCAGCGCGAAGCGGAGGAGAGCGATACATAGTAAGCGATAAGTCGACAGTTTAAGACATGCCCCGACGAATTGCGTTTGCGCCGAGTGGTAAGTTTATTTATGACGGATCGTCGTGTCACGGTGCGCACGTGCGTTTTCCCGTACAAATGTCACGGAGCCTCCGCGCTGCCGCGTTACGACCGCGCGTAACGATCCGCGGTTTCCCGCGAGAGGTGCAACGTATGTGCGTATGCGTGCCCCGCACGAGCGCGCGCGCGCGCGAGAGAGAGAGAGAGGAAGAGAGAGCATACACGCGTTACCCAAAGGCCTTTCAAACGTTGCCGGGTATATCGACGCTTTTTATCGTTGCACCACACGCGCAGGCCTTTCGAACGTCCGGCACGCCGGACGGTATATCAGCGTTTTTATCGTGTCTTACCATTAGCGCGCACGCACGACCTTTCGATCGGCCGATTCGTAACTTCGATTACCGGGCAAGCGATAGAACCTTATAAACGTCGAGTTGATTATGCCTTTTCCACGATCTATAATCGCGATCGATATCCTGCGAACCGCGCGCACGTTGGCAAGCGATAAGCGGTGTGCTGTAAGCGGTTAAATGTGGGTGTACTCGCCCATTGACCCTTCTGTTGCAAGAATAAGAATGGAGCAATCGTTTTGCGTATGACAGATGCAAACATCTTTAAGAAAACAACGTATAACTCAAGTTAGACAAATCAATCAAAGTCCGATTGATTTGCAAACTTTAATAATGATGTAATAAATATTTTTATTGAAGCAGACTAAAATGAAATATTTTATTTCAATATACAATTTGTATTAATTGGGTTCTATTATCAAAGAAATGCAACAATAGCAATATCCTATTACTTCACGTTCTTTTTAACCTCTTTTTTTACCTCAGTTTTATTATTTTGTAAATTATATTTATTCTGATAAAAAATGGAAGATGATTAAAAATCACAAAAGCTCGACATTGGTGTAGTCTGGATACGTGCCACACATATGCACGCTAAGGCTTCGATATATCGCTGAGTATAATGGACTGCGATGCTCGCCATAACACTCGATATGACAGTACATCGCATTCAGAAAGAGAATGGCGTTGGCTTAGTTATGAATCGGTATAATGAGTTCGACCGTGTGTTTGTGCACAAAACGCATTCAAGTTCTAGCACGCAAACTTTCAATTGTTTAATCATCGGCTGTTGAATGGCGGAGACTTACGAAATGTTACGATCGCGCCTATTTTTATATCGCATTCCTTCAACAGAATGTTTCAAACGTTGATCGTACGTGCGAAATATCCAAAGTCGATTAGGATCATCTTTTTAAATAGGAAGACTTTATGATTATTAGATAAGCGTATAACAAGGGGACGGTAAGTTGACATTTAAGTGCCGCTAATCACAATTGTTGGAAACTGAAGTCGTGACGGTAATTGCCAAGTCCACTTTGCATGTACGTGCATTTATACATTAATTTTATAAATCCGCAACTGGATTTAACTTATCGCACGGTCGTAAAGGCAATTATATTATTCGCATCTCCGTGACACGAACACCAATTAATGATTAATCGATTCAATCGCCTATTATATTTCGCTCGTTTAAAAGGTAAAAAAGATATGCCACTTCGCCGGCTGTAATTGCAATACGCAATGGCGCGGAGGGAAAGCGACATCCGAAGAATTTTAAGTTTCCAGACGCTGTTCTGTTAAAAGAAATGTTGAATTTTATTGCTGCACGAAGTTCCTCCACTAATTAATCGTTAATCATTCACGCGAATCAATTGAAACATGTCGGACGAGCGCAAACGTATTGTCACACACGTCTTTTCTCACGATCTTAAAATGACTCATGCTACTCGTTACAAAGGATACCGTATTCTATTATACTACCAAAATTTACATTTGCTTAAAATTTTTACCTCACATTTTAAAATATATGATTCATATGTGTCCAAATGTATGATTCAGCATCACTATGTCAGTCACGTTATTTAAGCTTTTCTTTAAATAATATGTTCGCGCATGACAGCAATAATAAAAGCGTAATAAACAATAAAAATCACAAATGTATAAATAATAATAAAATTAAGCAGACTCTTCAAACGATCTGCTCTTTCAAGATTTATTCTTCAAAATTTTCTAGCTCAAAGATATAACTCAATTAGAAATTTTCGATTTTTATATAATTTACAATTTCTCTTTCTAATCATTATCATAAAAATAACTTACGAACATATTTCGCGGAAATAATGAAAGACATTTTATCTTTGTTTTAAAGCAATAAAATTGAGGGAATTTAATAGATTGTCTCTAATGTCTAACGGTTTCCTAGATAAATCTGTGAAAAATATGCAATAGATACATATGGTAATTTACTAATTACTAAGTGAAAATACAACATTCTTTTTCACAATCCATGAAGCTAATTATACTTGCTCTTGAACTTCTATTGAAATCACAGAAATATTAAAATTTCTTTTTAAGTCGACGGAAATTAAAATTCTACCCGGCGTCAAATTTTAAAACATCGATTTTTCATTGTGTGTATTATGCAAAGAATTATAAAAAAGCAACGGTTATTAATGACTAATAACTTATTATGATCACATTAATTCCGCTACTAACTGCTAAAAAAAATGTAAAATATACTTAAAGTTAAATATAAGAAATATAAACAAAATAAATATTAACAATATTAAATATATTAAATATAAACAAATATAAATAAGTTAAATATAAACAAAATAAACATATATATAAATAAAAAATTAAATACAATTTGTGCTTCCATAACAAATATAAACAAAGTGTATAAAAGATTATTCAGACACGGAGATTTTCAGCGCAAGTCCATCCACATCTCGAAAATGTAGCTATAGTAATTACTTTCGATACGAAAGTATTGTTGACTTTAATTAATAACTTTTTTTATTCCTTTTAGAAGTATATTAACGTTGTTCCCTCGTGTACTTCGCGAACGATAATATTAAATTTCCGCGTAAAGTAATCAAATTACACTTGCGTAACCGTGCAACGGAGAGCCTGATCGAGAGTTTGCGTATAAATCGATAGCTCGTACACATCCGTAGACATGTAGTACGATGTTATAACGACAGCGGGGCGATGAACTTTTGCCTACCGCAGAGTATCCACCTGAATCGTAGATCACAGGATCTACCGGCGCGACCATCGTCAATCTTTCTGGTATGGTTATCTTTCGATGAGAAAAGGGAAGATAAGTGCTTGCTTTTAATGCTCGGTTAATTGAGAGAAGAATTCTCGCGAGAACGGCTGTAATTAATAAGAGGCTTCGATCGCGCATGCATTGTTCTCTGACGCCGTTCGATTATATAAATGATACAAAAGCATTAATAAAGCAACGGCGATACGCGCATCGACGCCCTCTTACTTCGCCGTAATAACGCGCCATTTACATTAATAATAATAATAATAATAATAATAACAACGTCTAGCGATTTTATCGATAAAATTCCAAGCGGTTGAAATTGTTCGCTGCATCATGGCATCCAGAATAATGTGCAACCGCGAGGATCGGCTTTACTTTCGTAAAGAGTCTCTGTTCAATGATACACGTCATCATGTTCGACAAAGAAGTACGATATTTTATCATTTTAATTTAGAAAAGTTTCTCAAATTTATGTGGGTCAATCTTATTTTTTCTAAACTGCAACATCCGCGATCCATCTAGCTTTAAGGATTATAAAAAAGCTTAGGGAGTAAATTGATTATTTATTTATACTTTAATGCTTTTATTTTTTTTAATTGTTATTGAATAGTCTTATAAATTTATTTCTCAAAATATGAAGTACGAAGGTTTAAAGAATGCGCTTATTTTTTATTTCTATTGATAATATTTGTTAATAATAATATTGTTGTATCAAAGCAAATCATTTTCAACATTTTGTACAAGGAGTTCAATAATTATTTAGAAGTTTATTTCAAAATTTGGTTTATTCCTATCGTAGCTGAAAATTTTTTCGCGACCCACCAAAAATCAGCTCGTGAATCCCCAAGGCGACATTGAGTCGTGACTCAATACTTAAAAAATCTCTGGTTTAGAAAGTAATTTTGTAAGATGTGTTCGGTTAATTTATTTTACCCGGATCAGAGAGTTAATGAAGAAGGAGATGCTGGAAGTGGACGCCAGTTTTGAAAGAGATTGCTTTTCTAGCGAAAACAGGACGTCTAGTAATTCCGTATCACTTGATATATCCGTAGATTGCAAGATTCGCGAAAGGTTTGGCGTTCATCGATAGATATCGTCGTAAGAAAGATTTATCTTAATGCGCGCAACGATGCACCTGTGGCGCGACCATATTAAAAGTTTGAGTCAATGCAGCTCGTTGCAGCGCGAATATAGTTTATCGTAATTATACAGCGCTCGTAATTCGCGTTCGCGCGAGCTACGCGACTCTGTAAGGGAAGTAAAAGTATCTGTATTTTATCAACGTAATTAATACTCGGGGGCTGCAGGGCATAAACTTCAGCAACTTCCAACGAATTAAACGTTACTTACGCATGTAACTTCGCGTAATCATTAACGGCGACTCGCTCGTAAACGTATGACTTCTCTCACACACCGACCAATAATTATACTATCTGTATAGTTTAGCGTTTCGCTGATGTATGTGGCCCGATATGTTACGAAAATTAAACGTATAAACGGCGCGTATGGCCGCGATGCGTATTAGTCGCGTATACCTCCCGGCGTTACAATCGGCGTCGCTATTATGTAAAGCTGATTTGTGCCCGTGCGTGCACAGGCATCCTAATACTTTGTAGATAACAGCATAGGCGAGCCGCTCAATTTCAATCTAGTTACCCGGCGCTTGTACCTCCGTGCGTAGAAATATACGTATGGTAAGGCTAACGAATAGCGATACACGACGCCGGCTATAAGCGCGAGCGTCTTCTCCGCAGCGTGAGGTAATAACGGCGACAATGGATACTCCCGGCTTCGATTTAGCGCTAAGTACGACCGGTGCGATTCTAACGATTGTATTTGCACATGTTGTTACCACAGGAACGACTGATCTACACAGTCATTTGGTCTTATTGTTAGCGAACCCATTCAAATTCGAGCTCAATATATACTGTAGATACTGTGCATTTATACATCTTACTCTTATATATTTTCGCGAGAGAAAGAAAGAGATAAACATTTGAAGAAAAATGGAAATAAGATGCTACTTAAGAATAATGAGAATAAAACACATGTACGCATTAAATGGAGCAGGCTAGCGAAAAAGCGAAAGCTGAAGCTCGATTTTTATTTACATCTCTTAATAGAATATGTATGTACGTACGCGCAGCAAAACAAGATCTTAAGAACCGAATGCATTTAGCATGTGTTGCCGGGGATATGAGCCAATGAGTCCCCGCTATCTCGTCGTTTACGTTGACTGTTTATGCGAACCCATTCGCGACGCATCTTCCGATCGCATGGTGCACAGCATCCGCGCGCGAAAAATGCCTAATATTTGTAGCGTCGCGACCGTTTAGTATAAAACGAGGAAATCTGGTCGACGACCTTAATGCAAATGTAATTACATAATGTGAAAAAAATACGTAGATCACCGACGGTAATTGCCACCTGCTGATAAATATAAACTATCTAATTTCCATCTAATTACGCGGTGTGGAAAGTTTACGGGCGGCCGCGCGCGAACAGTCCCCGCGCGAGTTTGCGGCCAATAATTGAAAACGGTCCCCGGATAAACTTGTGCGCATATTTTCTTCAAAACGCCGACCCACATCGGAGATAATCGGAGAATTGCCGAGTTTTCAAAGTTCCAATGCAACGATGCTGCGAAAATCTCGAAATATTGTTACTAATATTGTATCATAAAAAAAAAAAATTATAAGTGGTACAAAAATGCAGACGACAAACAACTAACTATTAATTATAATCGGAGCGGACAAAGCGGAAATTGATCGCGAGAAATCGTTAATCAACCGATCGACAATCGATCGGTAATCGACTTGTATGAACGACGTGTCGATCTTTCACGGAGAATAGCAATTTGCCAAATTACAAGTCACAGTTCGACCGTGCTGTAATTTATGAAAAGCTGCGCGGTGCACCATGACGAAATCACAGTACGAGCACTGTAATTACAGTACAGTAGGCAATATTTAAATGCTCTATATCGGACAATGATACCGTCGTGCTGCATTCCGTGTTCACACGCGGATATGTAGGCACGAGGAATCTGGTCGATCAGTCGAGTTTTTTTTAATAATATATATATATAAACCATTTTCAGTCAAGCAAAATCAATATATCGTTATTTTTTTAAATTTAAACACATGTTAAGAAGCAATTGCATAATTTAAATCAGATCGTAAAAGTAGGAGCATTACGATGTTTAATCATTAAATTATTGGACATAATAGAGCCAATCGCAGCGACGAAACAGATCGCCTGTCACACTGGCCGGATTCTGAGCTCGGGAATGTCTACGCGAATGGTATTTGCGTCGTACTATCGTACACACAACCGGTGCAACGTACGGCCGATAGGCATCGTCGCCGTTCGCGAGGCAGAGATTTGTTTTAATGCTCAGCCGGCTCTCGTCGATGGTGCGGGCCCATTAAAAGTGTTCCCGAGTGCGTACACACGGGGCGTTCCCGATGCGCCTTATTCACGGCGTAAACGCACGCGGCATGCAGATTAAACGATGCAACGGCGAAAGGGAGGCGCGAAATGCGACGGAGCAGGGAGAGCGGCAAGGGAAAAAAGACGAAAGGGAGAGAGAGAGAGAGAGAGAAAAAGAGAGAATATAGCCGAGTATAAACGTAGATTAAAGCGGAACACTAAATTTGCGCGGGTTATATGCTCCCCACTTCTTCGCTGGTTGTTACGTTTCTTATCTCGAGAGGCATACGAAGAAACTGCGGAAGCTGATAAATTAATGACAAAAGCGTTGATTTTGTGTAGACGTCACGAACTTAGCAAAAGATTAAAACATTGAAAAACGCGAATTAAAGCCAATGCAGGTGATTTTATTCTACCATTCCGAGGCCCGTTGGTATCAATGTAGCTCAACTTTAAACTTGGTTTAACTTTCTATCTTTTTCTAGTTCTAAAAATTAGAAAAAGATACAATCTCAAGTCTTTCTTTTAAGTCTAGATAGCGTTGTAATGTGCATATAAAGGAACAAAAACACTTAGTTGATACTTACGATTATTACGCAATTTCGAGCAATATATAATGCAATTCTGTGCTTCTTTTTATTAAAGCATATATACCATTTTCATTTTATTTTGATTTAATCTATGTGCAAAGTGACAACGCAGTTTTCGCTGTCTCACGCGATACGAATCTACAAGCAAAAACACGGCGAGATCATGCCGTAGCGCGTTTTTCGAGTCGTCAAGCCGTTACAGCGTGACATATATTACTAGTGTATCACCAAATTAAACAATCTCTCTCGTGCCAGTAATGTAAACGCAAGAATCATCGGGCGCATTCTTGTTTACATAAAACTTCAATATGACCACTCATAGGATCTGTATGCAATATCGACTTGATGCATGGCGAAGCACCTGTCGCCACGCGAATACGTTCGAGCACATGCTTTTTCAGTGCTTGCCTCCGCGAAAGTGGCCGTTTGATTTAGGCATTATCCGTTCAACCGGAAATCATAGCGCCGCACGGTGCACGCTCGGTCTGCATTACATAAAACACACTCCGTGAACGCGTTTGCCCTTTATGAATTTATATAATATGATAGTGTAATGTGTGTAACGTCACGTTACGCCATGTCTCGTTGAGTGGAATTTCCTCGCAATTACTGTACCGCGACGAATTTTCGCATCTCATATTTTATTCTCGCGCCAGTTAAGATTTCTGCGGAGCTTTCCGGATCACGTTAAACGGTCTAATTATTTTCACCTCGCATTATTTTGTCGCTGCTACTTTCCGACTGAAACGAGGAGTAACGCGAAGCAAATTGTATCATAACGATGTAACAAATAATGTCGTTTTTAGAAAAGTTTCAAGATAATTGCGCCGCACACTGAAAAAAGTATTTGGTAATAGTAATCAAGCTTGAATGACAGTTATTAAATTTTCGTGAAATAATTTCAATTAAATGTTCAGTTAATATAATCAAATATTTAGTAATATTTAGCAACTGTTTAGTTCGATTGATTACTATTAGTATAATTACTAAATATACACTGAGGGAAAAAGTACTAAATTTTAATAAATATTTATTCGAATAGTACTAATATTTACTAAATGTTAATATATTTATTTAAAACAAGAACCACTAATTTAATTTAAATATCATTTTTTTCTTATAGAGTAAATATTTATGTATCGTAAATAAATATTATATTAATACTATTCATATAAATATTTAGTAAAAATTAGGAATTTTTTCTCTCAGCGCATGATTATATGAATCAAACATATAATTAAAATTATTTCAAGTTTGATTATTATTACCAAACTCTTTTTTTCAGTGTATCAATTTTGCTTATCTCACAGAAATGTGCGTGTCGTTAATAAAAAAAAAAAAATTTGCTCGTAATCGCGTGCACGGAAGTTAAAGCGCAATACGCCTGAAAATATGCTCCTCATCAGAATTTGTTACAGCGTATATCGGTAGTCGGAGCGAATGCCGCGAAAAGGAAGGTTTTCGACAAACGAGCGCGAAGGAGGGAACGTGGACCGAGACGGCACGCTAATAAAAGAGCTCGCCCCGACATTACTGTCGCGGCAGACGCGAGCGGATACTCGTTTACCTGGGGATATCTGCGGTAGATCTTCCTCTCTCGCTCCTTCTCGGCGGCAGATACGACGCGGCCTTTTATTTGCCACGACAATGACAAACGTAACGACAATTCACTGTTATATGTGTCCCGGCCTCCGCCGTCGTCGCCGCCACGGCCATAACGCGCGACGTCGTTTTTATGAAGCGCGATAAGAATTCGAAAAGAGATCCGATAAATCGCGCGCGACGCGACCGAGGGAAACGCGCGTTGCCGCACACACGTCTCAGTCACAAGAGCCTACCTGATGAAAAAACAAGGCAAGGATGACAGAATGCCGTCGAATTTTTTACAACGCACGCGCTTGTATTTTAACATTGGACGGGGGGAGATATGTTAATTCGTTAACGTTAAAATATCAGTGTATATAAGAATGTGTTTGAGAGGGAACGTTGTTTGTGCCGATTTTCTCTCCACCTCTAGCTTGGCGGAGAATTCGAGGAAAGGCTCTAAGCCGATGAATAGATCGCAACAGGCGTCAGTTTTTAGATTATCGTATTTCTTTTTTAACGATCTCGTCTTAGACTCCATAAATAAGTATGTTTAATGAAATGTAATATGTTATTAACATCAATTCAATTTATATTTTGATTAGGCAGAATTTCTACGAAACATATTTTTTAAAGTGATATCAACGTATTTTTCATGATGTAAGAAATCATATTAATAAATATCGACAGATGTTCATTATTACGTAAGCACTGTCTGGCCAGCGTCTGCTTTTACTACTTAAAATTGTGCCAGCATTTATTTGCTCATGGCCAAGACACATTATGCATTAAAATATAATCTGTTTTATACATAATAATGACTTAATTAAAAATTAAATAATAATTGCTTTATAATCTTTGCGAACATCATTAGCGAGAAACAGAGTTGCTGCTAATTTAACAATCTGTATAAAAGTAGAATTTGATGCAGAATATTTTACATACGTTTTGCAGAATAATATTTTATGATAGGCTTATATTTTATAAATTCTTAAATAAATTAATTTTACTATACAAAAAAAATGTTTTTTATGTTTTGTTTCACGTCCCAACATTAATTATTTTATGTCATTGTCTATTATTAAATATTATCGACTTTTATACAAATTAGCAGTCTATGTTTTTCTTTTTTTTTTATCTTACTCGCAACACCAGCAAATCGCCATATATCAGCATCTAAACGTTATGTAAGGATTTAAAGCAACGTAGATCTCATTAACAAAAATGACTCGACGGCGTGTTTCAAAGAATGAAATAAGGGAAGGTTTACGACTGTTTTTCAATCGATCATCGATTTGGATCGTTTTTTTCGCGTTTAATAGCACGTCTCGCTGTCGGCGCGAATCGAGAGCCGCGAATTTCGCGCGGGCATAAAATTTCTCGCCTTAATGGATATCATGTCACCGCTTCATTAACGAAACTGGTTCGAACGCCGGGGATTTCGCTTGATTAACAGAGTACCTATCTACGGCCCTCTCATTCTTTCTCCCTCCGTCTTCGCCTCGTCTTTTCTTACCGAGCATGCGAGCACGATCGCGCGCGAGTCTCTCGAGCCAGGGCGGCGCACTCGATCAGCCTCGTTATAGGTATGAGATCGACACTCGGGATCACTTATGGGCGTAACGCGGACGACCGAAGATGGAAAAATGGACGGCCGACGACGAGCCGGTCGTGAAACTATCCTCTTATTTGCGGCTCCACGAACTTCGGGGCGCTCTCTTCGGCTTCGTTAAAATAGCCGATGGAGACGCCTGAGGTGAAACTCTCGTACGACGACCGGCTTCGTTACCCCCGTCGTCGATTGAGAGAGTCCATGAAAAAAAAAAAGGAAGACGGGGAAAGAGGCGAGAAAAAGAGAGATAAGGAGAAACGGGAATCCGCGTTTTCCTCGCCGCAGATTCTGTCGCGATTTAAATCGGCGATTTAATTAACGTTCAAAATTCACGCTAATACCGACACGATATTTGCATCCGCCTGCAAAGTGGCCCACGGGCCTTTACGCCAATCCCGCTTTTTTTTTATGTTAACGCGGACGCGATTAATGATACAATCAGTCGAGTCGTCAGGAGGGACGTGTGCACGAAATTTCGATTCGAGCGATAAATTAAAATTTTTATGAGGTGGACGTACCATGTATGCTGGAACGGCCTTCTCGGGAAGGACACGCCAGAATCATTCATTCGGCCCGAAAAGATGGCGAATTAAAGACCACACAATCCCCCCCTCGTGTCTTGCATGCTCATAAAACATCGCGTAAACAGAAAATGTCGAAAGAGGAAAATCCGTGCCCGGTCGGAGATTTAATAGATCTTTTAATCGGAATATCGGGACGACATAATGAAGAGTAATCGCTGTTGACATCTCGGTGAAACTTTCATCGAGTTTCCACTCGGAGACAAAAAAAAGATCGGCGATACCGGGGATCTGTTTTCCACGCCTGCGGTCGTTCTCGGACGGGCGATTTATTCGTGCCAGGGGGGACAATATTAAAACGTCAAGTGGATTTCTCTTTCTTCGTCGTCGGACGCTTATAATGTCCACGCGGGATGCCCCAGAAGGCGTCAGCGCTTTTTGCGTTATAAGCGTTCAAGGATGAAGAGGTTCTGGCAAATTAAGACAACCTTGTTCTCAAGTCACTTTCAAATGGACTTCAACTGGCTTTTAATTTTGAATATAGTTACCAAGATAATTAACGTCGAAATTGAAATGTTGTGAAAGAAGATTGCATCCCAGCGAAAAAAAAAATATCAGACTCAAGTCAGTTAATCAAGAGTAGCACATAAAAAAAAAAGAATAACTGTATTGTTCGTGCGTCTATATATTCTGATGTGCAGGTGTACTGATGTACCGATGTACTGGTGTACTGCTCTCATTTAAATGATGAAACATATTCGACATGTTACAGAGAACTCGGGTGGTCAGCGTTAAAATTTTGATTCTGGAAAGTCGCGAAACGTAGATGGACTTTCTCTCTGTAACAGGCATCAACGTACATCTATTTTAATCCAGGATTTTTTAATTACTCTAAGGTAACTAGAATTGTTTATTTTCTTTCTATCTTATGAATATGCAAATCTTCGAATGAGACTCTCAACGTAGATTTATATTCTCTTATCGCTGTCATCGAAAATATGCTAAATATATTCGGCGAGGAGACAAGTTTATTTAATCCGCAGCTCCTCGTTCAATGCGATGCGCAGCATGAGATCCAACAGCGGCATAACATCATCAAGAGTTCTAAGCCTCGATTTATACTCGGGAAAATGTACGCATTATGTCTCTTAAGCTTCTCACATTTTAATTAGAATAACATAAGTATAAAATATTAGTAAATCGCGCGAGTATATTGCTACAATAATATCGCATGAAAAGTACTTGGTTAATTAACTTCGAGGATCGCAACTACCACTCCGGAAAAGATCCTCAATGCGAGCAACTACCCTCGTCGCAGCTACCCTTGCAGCGTATCTAATCCTAGGAAATCCTCACTCGGGCTTTCCTCCTCTTTCTTTTTCTCTTGCTCTCGGAACGCAACTGGTAGGGATAAAACACGATCGCGATGCGTTAAATGTCCTCTACGCGCATCGGCAGAGTCACGCACGCACTCACGCATCTAGAGAACTAAGCGGGAGGAGAAGGAGAGAAGGAAAGAGACAACGCGCGGTGGTAAAAAAAAAAAAACTAACGTCGAGGAGGGATATCTAGAGAAGGAGGAAGAGAGAGAGAAAGCGAGAACGTGAACGGAAGAGAGAAAAAGAGGGACGTTGGTCTACCTGGAAGCTACCAGTGGTCGTCGTCGTCTACGGGCGACACACGGGGGTAACCCGTACACTCGCGTGCGTCCGCGACGGCAGCTAGCACGCACACGCAGCAATGTAGCACTCTATACGCACATTCGACGAGGGAGCGCACCGCTATCACACTCGTATGGCGGCGATCGAGAGCACGCGCACGAGAGAGAGGCCAGATAGAGTCGCGTATAGAGTGGGGAAAGAGGCGGGTCTGCGGCGCGACACGCATACACGTGTACACGCACACGCAACACGGGTGCGAGCGTACGTACGTACACGCGAACGCATACACGCGCCACCGCCCCGGGACCGCGCGGGCAAAGCTCACACTTACCTGACAAGATGTAAGTTCAGAAACTGGAAGGTGCCACTTCTGCACAGTCCAATACAAGACACCGAACCGGAAAGTTCGTCCGAAAATTAGTCGACGCGCGCAACGGCACCTCCGCTCGCGGCATCGCAGCGGGACCAAGTGGTTATTGGTTGCGGTGGTGGTTGTTTGATCGTGCGGGATCAAAGGAAGAAGCGTAGGAAGGAAGAGGAAGAGGAAAGAGGACAGCAGCACGACGAGTCGTCTCCGCTGGTGGAAGGTGGAGAAACTGGAGGTGGAAGAGGAAGAAACGGAGGAGGAGGAGGAGGAGG